>CAUYSK010047787.1:0-50392 GCA_963575035.1 Avahi laniger
GAGCTCAGGAGTTCGAGACCAGCCTGAGCAAGAGCGAGACCCCGTCTCTACCAAAAATAGAAAGAAATTAATCAGACAACTAAAAATATATAGAAAAAAAAATTAGCCGGGCATGCTGATGCATGCCTGTAGTCCCAGCTACTCGGGAGGCTGAGGCAGAAGGATCGCTTGAGCCCAGGAGTCTGAGATTGCTGTGAGCTAGGCTAACACCACGGCACTCACCCTAGCCTGGGTAAAAGAGTGAGACTCTGTCTCAAAAAAAAAAAAAAAAAAAAGACACCCTCACTGCGCCCAGCTCAGAGCCCTGCCCCCACCACATGTGCCTGTCCCGGGGCCCTCGGCTGACAACGCCCTTCTTCCCAACTCATCCCTCGTCCTTTAGTGCTGGCCTCTGGAGCCCACGCCTCTCCTCCCCTCTGCCATGAAGTGCCCCTCCTGTCCTGCCTGGCACTGGTGGCTGGATTCGCTGAAGTAACTGCGATGTTAACTCTCCCGAGGGAGCATTTCAGCAGCACCGCAAACAGCCTCCACCCGGCCCCCCGCAGCCCTCGCTGCAGGGAAGCTTCTGTCCACCCTGAGCTGCTGAACACCCTTGAGGCACATGTGCTCTCTCTGGAGGGGCATGACAGTTGTCCAGAATGTCACCCCAGGCTTTTCTTACAGTGAAACACGGATGCCAGGGCCTGGGTGTCCCCAGCAGGAGGAAGTGTGCACTCGCACCAGCCAAGAGGCAGCGAGCCTTCCTGGGCAGGACAGGTAACCAGCCCCCGTGTCCCCTGGGCTGCAAGGGCCTCAGAGACATGCTGCCCACTGGAGCGAAGGAGACCCAGGGGCAGAAGAAGGTAGGAGCCGGTGAATTTGACCCGTGGCCGCCACAGCCACTCTAGGAGACAAAGCCAAGGGAGAAGAGAAAACCCTGAAATGTGCCGTAGGGTCCTCAAGGCTGAGTGGGGGCAGCTGAGGCCCGGCCTGGGAGAAGGACACCTCGTGAGTAGAGAGTGTACCTCCACCAACCAAGAACAGCAGTCTGGGTGTTGGCAAGTATGGACGGACTTTGGGGGTGACAGGGAGCTGAGAAGGGACCTAGTGCTTAGCAGCTGAAAGGCTCTGGGCAGTTTGCAAACCCAGGGAAACATCAGTGGAGACAGCTCCCAACGCTGTCAGGAAGGGCTACCTTGGGCCTGGCTTGAGAGCTGCGGGAGGAGTGCCGGGCAGGGCAGTCCTAACTTGTCACAGGCCGACTACCCTCAGGCCTGAGGAAACCTCCCTCTGGCAGAACTGAAGCTTAAGAAGTCGGCATGACTCGTCTATTGTCAGAAGTACACTGGGAGCTGCCACACCTGTGCCCAAGCATGAGGGTTCTAGAAGCCCTGCGTGGGCCCTCCCCACAAGGCAAGAAGCTTGCATGGCCGAGGGGACGCGCCCACCTGGAACCCAGACACCAGCCACTCCCAGCCCTGTGCGGACTCTGCCCTGGGTCCTCTGTCTTGAGCAGGGACGGGGCCAGGACGTGTGCAGCAACCGGCCTACAAGGTGGCCATGGGGCAGCTGTCTACACCGGGTTTGGACAGAGCTTGGATGTGGCCGGCTGTGTGCCATGCTCTGGGGGCTCCCGGGCTGGGCCTGGGCTGGTCTTTCTGGCACAGAACTCTACGTTATTTGAAACTGCCTTCCAGCCAGGTTGTTACCAAGGTGGAAAGACAGAACGAGTTCATGTCACCATTTCTTGACTCGACTTATAACTTTTAAATGTGCAGATGAGGACGTGGGGCCTCCGTGTGTTCCCTTGCCCGGCTCCACAGAGCTGGGCAGGCTGGCCGGGCATGCTGAGACTTGGGCTCTTCCAGCCGAGTTCAGGGAAGGACTGGTGTCATCTGATTACAAAATATTAACATCGCCCAGCTACCGGGAGTCTGCTGTGTGCCAGGTACTTACATTTTCTCAGAAGGATCTTGAAATGTCAAAGTTTTATCATCCCCCTTCCAGATGAGGAAACTGAGGCCCAGAGAGCCAAAGTGACCTGCCCAAAGCCCCATGGCCTGGAGCAGCTAGGGTGTGGGTCCTGGATGACACTGCACACGGTGCCTACCCCTCAGACCCGTGGGCTCACCCTGGGGACGTCTGCAGAAGCCGGTCAGCGCTGTCCTAGAGAAAGCCCCAGTCGAGGTGTCCTCCGCCTGCTCATGTCCCAGTGGCAGGAAAACCCAGCCCCCCCCCTTCCCACACAGCCCCGGCCCCCTTACCAGGTGCAGCAGCACCCGCAGGGCGTCCCGCGCGCGCTCCGGGTGCTGCAGGATCTCTGTGAGGGCCTGGCCGATGAGCGACGAGGGACTGTTCAGCTTAACGTCGCTCCCGATGAGCAGGAACCCTGTGGAGAGCACAGGAGGGCACCTCAGTGGGCGGCTGGGGGACCACCCCCCCCAGGTTTCTACGGCTCACTGAGGCCTCACGATTCACCCGCAGAAAGGGCAGGGCCAGGCAGGAGAGCCGCTCACGGGTGGACTGGGGGCATCTAACGCACTGGATGGCGACGTGGCACCTTTTGTGCCCTTTCAAGAATCGACATCATTTAGCTGTTCAGGTAAGTTTGGGCGTGCTGTTTGCAGAGAGCAGCTCGGGAGGTAGCACTGCCTGCCTCACAGCCACCGGGAGTGACGGTGGGAAAGGCCAGTGGTCTCCGAGGCCCCAAAGCCCTGGGCCCTTCCTTGGCTCAGCCCACCCTCCCAAGGAATGCCCTGCCTTGCTTTCCCTGAAATCCAGGTCTGTCTGTCCCCAGGCCTTGTAGGAGGGAACGTGGTGGAGGGCAGGAGTGTGTGTGCTCATCTCTTCTGGGCCAGCGGAGGAGGGGGACACGGTTCTCGGAAGCGGCAAATAGCCTGGGCTGGGAAAGACCAGCACGGCCGGGGAGCACCCGCGTCCCCGCGTCCCCGTCCTGGCTCTCCCTGCTCTTTTCCCAGCATGCCCTTCTGAAACAGGGCTAGGGGAAGCAGTGTCCTTAAGTCCCTGAGCAACTTGGGGACCAACCTACCCCCAAATCATATAGGGAAAGGGCTTCTAAGAGAATGAGCTGTTTTAAAGATAACAGGACAGTATCATTAAAAAGTGTTCCTCCCAGAACAAAGCTGTGACTTTTATATTGTCCATCGGTAAAACTAAACGAAGGCCCTTTTCAAAACTCCTGTGTCTGCAAGCACATGGTGGAGACCCACACAGAAAGGAAGGGGCCCTTTCAGGAAGGCACGGCCAGGTGGAGGGCCCAGGTTCTGTGGGACTCAGTGGGGCCCCAGACCCCCTCTGACTGCCAGGAGCATAAAACATGCATCGCGTGATGAGAACAGTGATGGAATCCGGCAGGATCCCCTCTGAGTTCTGTGTCTCCTGGGAGCGGAAGCAGGGTAGCAACGTGGTCCGCCTGCCTCCCCCTGGCAGAAATACGGAAAAGCAGGCCAGGTCTGTGCCTGTTGGACCAACTGAACGTTTCTCTTCAGCCACTCGAGGAAACAGGATACATTCTGTTGTTTTTTGAATAGCTCTTTGCAGTACCCTACACAGCTGTGTTGTGTTTGTGAATTAAACAAAATGTTTCCATTTCTCAACAACCTGGCCCATCCACCTGGGCCTGCGTGGGCCTGTGGGCAGCGGCCTCTGCAGCCACATGGTCTGCCAGCTGGCTGGGCCTGCCGACACCAGGCTCCACTGCAGGGCTTCCCCAGCTCTGGGACACCAGCAGTATCAGAACACGGCAGCTGGATTTATTTTAAGAAAATAGTATTTTCTGGTGTTTCTCTGTCTCGCAAGGTTTAAGACACTTTCAGATGCTCTGCTGTACAGGCCACTGCTGGGCCTTTTGCACTGCCTGGGGGGTGGCAGGGGCCAGTGCTGAGAGAAGACACAGAGCAAAGGACCGGGAGGTGTGTCAGCGAAACGGCCCTGGCTGGGGAGGGGCCAGTGACAGGCCCAGGGTTCGGGCTGCACTGAGGAGGGTCATGTGCAGCGGAGCCCCTGGGGCCTGCTGTGGACACCCTTCCCACGGGGACCCCACGGGAGGCAGGGCATTGTTCGGAGCTGAGAGGCGGCTCTGAACACAGGCTGGGTGCCTGCCTTCTCACTCTCCTGGGACCATTGTCACAGAAACATTGCCCCTTCGCTTCCCAGACCCTTCGAGCCCTCTGCAGGCAGGCGCACTAACAGCACGCATCGTTGGGCTTCCAGAACGTGCAGGGCCCCACACGTCACAAGACGTTCGGTACCCTCCTTGCACATCCTCTCAGATGTGGGTAGGGCGGTATCATCAGCACCGCCACCATCATCTCTGTGTTATTGCTGAGGACACCGAGGTTCAGAGAGGCTAAATATCTTATCTCAGGCCACACAGCCAAGACATGGAGCTAGATCAATCCTAAGTCCTCTGATGAGCAAATCCAGCCTTTCCACCACACAGCTGTTCTACAGTCGCGGTTTAAATGGGGGTGCCATAGAATAGGCCATCCCGTGTGTGCTCATACCAGGAGTTTCACATTCACACTCTGATGGTGAACGGTTCTGCTGCTCCCTGGTCTAAAAGATGGCCTTCATGCCATACTAGGAAAAAACTCGTCTGGCAGAAGGTAAGGGACTCGGCACACAAGGTCCCTCCCTGAATCTTGCGTGGCTGGCCCTGCCCTTCGCTCCCGTCCCCAGCGTGGAGCGGCCGCGCCCACCTGCCCAGTGCGAGGGGTGCGAGAAGGCCTTGCTGCTCTGCACGGCCTTCATGGCCTCCCCCAGGGCAGCGCTGGCCTTCAGGCCGTTCAGCAGGGACGAGTAGAAGGCGTGGATAAACATCTTGGAAGCAGCCACCGGCACGGGCCACAAAGACACCAGGACGCACTGTGCGCCGGCGGCTAGGAAGGCCCGTGTCAGCGCGATGACGCCGTCAGCCGTGACTCTGCTGTTGGACTCCTGGGAGGAGCCGAGCACCACCAGCTTCACGGGCAGCCGCAGGTCGAGGACGTCGGCGGCCGTGAGCAGCAGCTCCTGCAGGGGCGGGCAGTCCGAGATGCTCTCCCCGTCGCTGGCGTCGTCCTGCACCTGCAGGGACTCGGGGATCGTGTAGGGGTGGCCGAAGGAGCTCTTGCTGCTGCCGGGGTTGCCGTCTACACCGGGCGTGAGGACCAGGGCTGACAGCTTCCAGGAGATGTGGGTAGCAAAGTGGACGCACTCCGCCTGGGTCAGGGCACTCATGACCCTCTCCTTGGTGGCCACGCTGCCTACCAGGGGCTGGCAGCCCAGCAGCTCGGACACCATGTAGGCTTCCTCCTCCGCCGATGGCATCGGCCCCCACAGCCACCTGTCCATCACAGGCGACGGGAGCTTGGGGTTGCCAATGACAGCCGCCATGGACGTGGAGCTGGAGTAGGTGGGCGGGTTCTTCCTCAGGTGAGACTAGGAGGGGACAACAAGCAGACCACCCGTCAGAACAGCCAGCACAGGGGTGCCAGCTCTCTGCCACCTGCTGTGTCGTGCTCGGGCCCCCGTCCCCCCAGTAACCCCAGTCACTCTAATTACTCCACATCATCTTGACACAGGTGCCTGACTTACTGAGAATCACAGCTGTCATGACAAGCTCTTAGAAACAGTCAGGACAGGATGGCGGGAGGGCCACTTCCTGTCGTCAGTCCTGAGGGGGCTGGGGGAGGAGGCCCTGAGGTGACAGCTCGTGCAGAGACTGTGGTGTCCAAGACGGCCAGCCTGCCCCGAGACTGCACCGCCCCCAAGTAAGAGGAAAACCTGCTCCTGATACATCAGGGGCTTCGAGGAGCGAGTTTGTTTAAATTGTGCAAAAAAGCAAGTCACTCTCGGGAAACTCAGTCCTTCAGAAGCTCTGGGTACTGAGAGGATGACAGATCATTATACGCTGCAAATGAAAAATATCACTGAATCATAAAACCAGCATAAAGCAGCAGTATGTTCTGATTTTTCCCCATGATGACTTTTGATACTTTTTGAGAAACTCAAGTATCAAGTTATTTCAAAACAACTTTTTGATGCCCCTGCTTAGGGACGCCTTAAACTCCGGGCAAGAGAAACAGCAGGCGCCTGTCAGGAGACGGGACCCTCTGAATCCCTGACTCAGTTGGCAAATAGCTGACCGACTCCTGTCAGCAAAATAGCAGCTTTCTGGAGGTGGCGGCACCTGACACCCAGGGCGCTGCTGTGAGCAGGCGTGGGGGGCGCTGGGTGGCAGCAGCCCCAGGTCAGCTTGCTGCACGTCTGGGATTCTGGGAGTCACAGCCATGGAAAGTTGAGAAACTTGGAGGAAATAATTTCTTTCACATTGAACTGATTCTATCTCATGAGAAAAGTACTATAAAGCAACAAAAGTGGTCAAAATTAAGATCTCTAAAAACTTGTGAGGCAGAGACTGGTCCCTGTTAGACCGTGCCAATGGCCACAGTCGACGAGGAGGCCAAGACAGGTCCGTGGCGGCTGCCCTCGCACGTGGCCTGCAGCCTCGCTCCCTGACCCGGCCTAGGAGAGTCTGGAGAAGGGGAAGAGGATTCGGGGTTGGCCGAAAAGTCTCTCTACCCCGGTGGGCAGGGCCGGGCAGCTGTGGGGCGAGACCCGTGACTGTGGACGGCCCGCTGCTGCCTCTTGCTTTTCACGGATGTTTCTTTCCAGACGACTTCGCTTGCTGAATGAGACCTGAGTGGCATACTGGGCGCTCTCGCCCGTGACACCGCTCTCCCCGTCTGCCGCCTCTGCCTGTGGCAGCGCCTGGTGCCCAGCCCGCGGTCAGCTGGAGGGCAGGGTGAGCGGCACGGCGTCTGCTGTGCCTCACTGGGTGTCGTGTGTCAACGGGGGGTGACAGCTCCCTCAGGTTCCCAGTCGGGCCTCAGGCCTTGTGCCTCTAAGCAGCTCATGACCCTGATGTCACAGCAGAGAAACTGAGAAGGAAATGTGAAAAATCACGGCTTCCTGAGGTGGTAAAGAGCTGCCAGGGGTCATGGGGCCTGTCCCTTGCATAGACCTACTCTAAAGTCACCTACCTGGGAGCAAACCATAAAATCGACACTTTGAGGAGATCACAGCCTAGGCCTTAATAACACAGCCTGGTCTGGGCAGACTGGCCCTGAGACCCCCAAGCGCGCGTGCGTGTTACCTTGGACTGCGGGCTGAGGGAGCGGATGGAGGGGACGGCGACAAGGCCGAAGCGCTCGTAGAGGTACTCGTTGGAGGAGCTTCCCTTCAGGAGGGCGAAAGGGATGAGGTAGAGCTCCCCCTCCAGAACCAGGGTCAGCTGCCGGTGCCGGCCCACCGGGCCGCTGGAGTGCATCAGGCCCTGCGGAGCAACACAGAGAGGCTGACGCGGGGGGCAGGGGCTTCCGGCGCCGGGACAACCCAGCAACAGGTCAGAGCCGCGAGAATGAGCGGGCAAGGCCCGGAACACGGGCACGGCGGGGCCGGCTCAGCGGGGGCTTCCGTCTGTTCACAGACCCCGAGGAGAAGGTCAGAGGACAGTTTCCCAAAGTCTGCCGGCGACCTGGAGCCAGGTGGGAGAACAGGGTCACTGGTCACGAAGGGGGCTGGCCCACAAAGCACAGACAGCCCCAGCGGATCCAGTGTCTACAGGAGGCAGGGAATGAACGCAAAGGGCCACTGTCCCAGAAAGCCCTGCGAGTCGCGGAATCCCCCAGGGAGTTGGCACGGACGCCCTGAGCGCGGTGTGGGGACGACTTCCCTCAAAGCACGCGACAAGGACTGGACGGGAGCGGAATCCATTTTCCATTATCGATGGACGAGAGGCTGGAAATTCGGAGTGAAGATGGGAGGTTTGGGGACTGGGATGACATACTGGAGAAGTGGAGGAGGGGCTGGGCTCTAGGACCTTTTGTGACCTTTTGTAAGGAGCTGTGCCTGTCCTCTGAGTGGCCCCTTGGCCCTGGGCCTGGGGGCGCTGGGGATCCAAAGGCCGGGAGCGAGGACACGAGGGGGGGTGCAGGCAGAGCCACGGCACACACCACTCGTTCCGTTCTAGACGCGTTTCTTTCCGAAAGGGCCAGACGGAGCCCGAGGCAAGTGCGTCTCAGTAAGGTCAGTGGGCGGCGGCGGGGAAACCGGTCCGCGCAGGCCGAGCAGGAACAGGTGAAGCAGAAGCTGCTGCCTCCCCAGAGCCCGCAGGGGAAGAAGGTCCGGGGTCCCAGAGCCCACCGTACCGGGCGCCATGGGGCAGGGCTGGCTCCCGTCACCCTCGCCCGTCTGCCTCGGGGTGGTGACAAGTGGGGTGCCCACCAGGGCACTGCTGTGCCTGCGGAAGCAAATGTGCTCGCCTGACCCATGTGACATGCCGCTGTGGGCACTTGGCTGAGGGTGGCAGAGGCACTCGGCTAACCCAAAGTGACACATGCCTGGCGGGACATTCAGTCTCTACAAACCCCTTATGATTTTTTTTTCCTTATTTAAAAAAAAATTCTAGCTACATTCAAAGAAAGCAGAAATAAAAATTATGGGGCCAATTTGTTTCTGGTTTGCTTTAAGAACCACAGTGTTTCCCAAGAAGGGGAAATGAACTAGTGTACGCTCCAGGACAGAGGAAGTGGGGGCGTCACAGTGACCCCCGTGCTGTCTGTGGATGAGTCCTGGTTAGCGCAGGGAGGTGGGAGAGCTGCGAGCACCTGGGCCCTGCGTCCCCTCCTCGGGCCACACCTGAGGCCCCGGCAGGTGGATGTGGCTCAGTGGGCTGCTCCCGAGGCAGTGCCACCACGCTGTGGAGTATGCCAGGAAACCTGGACCCGGCCGCAGTGGCAGAGCTGATGGTGTCCTGACCTCGGTGATGGGGTCAGCAGCTATGACAGAGACAATCACTCACGGCTCAGCAAGAGCCGTGCTGCCCGAGATGTGGGCAACGTGGGGCTTGAGCCACCTGCCATGTGCAAAACTGGACCCACCCTCGACTGTTTCAGAGTCACCAGGCCTTGTTGTGACAAGGTGCTGGCCTCAGCCCTGCGGGTCCTCCTTAGGCTCCTGCCGCCTAGGCCCAAACCCCAGCAGGCCTCTGTCAGACGTCGTCCCACAGGCCACTGCCTTCACCAGGACATCTGCCACTTGTGGGCAAGTGTCTGGTCGCGACAGCAGCTACATGTGTGAGCCACAGGCAAGCTGGGCGAGGTAAGGCACATACGCTGGGGCTGGAGCTGGCAGCTGTCTGCGCAGGAACTCCACCGAGGACCCTCAGAACCTTCCCATCTGAGGCACACGCCTAAAGACCAGTGACCGCACGTCCCTGCAGGCAGCGTATGTGTCCTCTCTGACACTCCACAAAGGGCAAGGGGGTCGTCTCATGGGGCTTTGTTGTTGGAAGTCGCTCTCGCAAGGCAGGCCTCGGCTTTCCCACCAGCACTGGCGCCCACTGTGGACTGCAGGAAGCCAGGTAAGTTTAGGACACAGTCCCTGCTTGTGAGCTTACGATGATATGCTTTAAAAAATAAATGCACACAGGAAGCCATTATTGAGTGACACTCAGTAACGTTAAATGTAACAGCACCACAGCAGTGTATGACGCCAGCCTAGAAGGTGGGAGTGCCCACCCGGCTCGAAGCCGAGCCCTTCCCAGGAGGCTGCCCGGCACGTGAGGGCTGGGGAAGGCCGGGCCTGGGCAGGCGGGGAGGGGTACGGGGGCCAGACTGTGGAGCCTAAAGGGCAGGCAAGAAGGTGGCTCTCACTGGCTGCAGGGACCTGCCACCCCTGCTCCAGCTGGGCTCCACGAAGCACCGGGAGGCAGCCTGCGTTGCAGGAGGGGCTGTGCTGAGAAATTCAGACCAAGGCAATGCACTCCGAGAGGGAAAAGTCTAAAGCCATAGCCTGGGGGATCAGAAGGCTGCTCGCTGAACCTCGTATCGGAATTTCCAGGCCTGGGATAGTGCCCACCACTGGCACTGAGCCTGGCGCATGCGTACAACCCAGGGTGAGGCCCCCCAGTGGGAACCCTGTCCAGGCAGCGTGAAAGAAGGTGGGTGACAGCCGTAGCTGCTCTCTGAAAGGCGCGGGCTGGAGGGGAGACGGGCGGACGGCAGACTGACGGCTCTGGTTGAAGGGCGGCGGGGAAACTGGCAGGACGTGGGGGAGAAGATGCCTGGAAACCGGCTCCTGGGTTCCGCCTCTGGCGTGCGAGCGCTGCCCGTGCACGGAAAGATTAGCTGTAATCCGGTGTGAACTTGGAAAGGGAAAAGAACGGGATGTCTCTGTCCCAATTACATTCTGTTAGTGAGATGACAAAGGAGAGACGTTCCGGGAAGCACTGCTCTGTACCTGGGGCTGTCGGCCGAGGACAGGGTATTTGCTGGCTCTTAAGTCTCGGGCTGGAAAGAGAAAACGGCTCAGGCATCGGCCTTACAGCAGCAACTAACAGAGTCCAGCAAATTCTAACAAAGACTTCTGTCTTCTGACCTCTGAAGTTTCTAGAAATTGGATCTTCTGAAGCAGAACAAGACAAGGAGGCCAGGTGTACTAGGGCCTGTTCATTCCCCAAGGGCGCTGCCTTCACGCTCGCCCACGGGCTGCGACCCCGATTGTCAGACCATCACAGCGTGAGTCCAGGCAGCAGATGTTGCTTGAGAACTCACTGTGCGCCAGGCCGGGTGATCGGAAAGGGAACGACAGAGTGTCCCAGCAGGGAGGCCACCACACACAGCGCTGCAGGGCTGCCCTGTGGCCCAGCGATGACAGGGATACCACTGAGGTGCAGCCTTTGTACGGGGAGAGGGTCGTTCCTTTGCACGGGGCGAGCAGTGCGTGCACTGGAGTGGCTTTGTGGCGCTGTCGTCAGTTATCGCCTCTCGGCTCCAGGTGCCCCTGTCATGGCCTGCTCTGCCACAGATAGTGGCATTCCTTCAGCCACGTCTCCCATGTGGCACTGAGCTTTGCCAGTGCAGGGCGCCGAGGGGGACGGGCTGTCCTGCCAGCCTGGGTCAGCAGTGGGTGTGAGGACACCTGGCGGGGCCTGCCAGCCGCGGGCTCAGAACACTGTCCCTCCACCACCTCATGCTCTTGGCCCAGCAGTGACCTCCCCACAGCCCTCCCTACGTGGAAAGCAGGGCCCCCATGCTCGGAAGGCTTCCTGCCTCCGCAGGCACCCGACTCCCACGGGTACGGCACACCCTTGCCACGGAAGCTGACTACTCCCTGCCGCCTGCGTCAGAGGGCGGCTGCTGCCTGCCCTGCAACTCCAGGCTGGCGCTGGCCGGGCCGGCCGTGAGCATTGCTCTGTCCTGTGGGCTGAAACACCCCTCCTCCAGTGTCCATCCTTGCCTGGCCACACTCCCTCAGCCCTAGGGAACCATGTTCCTTATAGCTTATAATTACCCTTTCCTCACAGGCAATAATTCTTCGTACTGAACTTCCCTGGTTAGCCTACCGGGTGGTTTCTGTCTCCTGATGGTCCCAGAAGGACGGAAAACCTTGTCCAGCGGACCAGGAAGGGGAGGCGCTTTCTGGGGAAAGGGGCGGGGGTTCCGAGGCGAGAACTTTGCCATGGAGTCTGGGTCAGCCTGCTGTGTCAGGGCGCTCCTGGTGCCAGTGACATGGAGTTGCTAGGTGGGGTGGCATGTGGTGAGAAAGTAGAGCTCGGCCAGGGATGGGGGTGGGGCCTCCGACACCTCCACAGGACACTCGCCTCCCTGCCCCTGAGCTTCCAAACGCACAGGACAGCGCTAACGGCCACTCGTTCCAGGCCTGTGGGACAGAGGGCGCTGCGGCAGAGTGGAGCACCCACCACCACGCCTGGCGCCCAGCTGGCACCCCAGACGCGTGGGTCAGATACGGATTTACACCTGGCTTCGGGTGGCTGGAGTCAGCTGACACAGCCCTGCTGTTTATGCTGCTCTCTTCTCCGGGGCCCTCGTCATGTGGCCAGGACGACTCGCCCTGTCCCTCTGGCAGTGACAGACATTCGCGCGGCTGAAACACATACGTGGCTCTGGAGCAGCCAGGTCTGCATTTTCACCCAGGGACTCAGAGAGACAGACGGCACCGCAGCCACCTTACCTCACCCTCATGTCACCGTCATTGCCACCCACCGCCACTCACTGAGCCGCCGCCAAGCAGTCATCCTGCAGTCACATTTCCAAGCTTGCGGTTCTCCCAGGCAGCCCCCATGGATCCCGAAGGTTTGGGTGGGGAATTCTGACTCAGTGGCTGCTTTGGTCAGTGGGGCTCCTCCACCTGCATCTCTGGTGACCAGGGGTCTTGGGCTGTTCAGAAAGCACCAGTATCAATGCTACGTTGCACGGGTCCTCACCGTTGGCTTGAGAACTACGTGTTCCGTGTACATGGCCGAGGCTGGCAGGATCAGGAGGCGACCTCCACGCTGTGCCAGGGAGCGTCCTTGGTACTGGAGGATGTGGCAGGCCTCTCAGGCCTTCACAGCGCCACAAAAACCCCTGATCACCATGGGGCAGGGAAAGAAAAATCCTGGATCTGTAAGTTTGGGCTGATTAGATTGGGGGTGAAGTGTGCTTGACTGTATACAAGGAGGATTCCAGCAGCAAAGGACTGCTGGGAACCTGGGTGCCCCGTAACTGCTGAACAGGGCTTTGGATGCTTTCATGACTCACATCTTTGAGTGAACTGTCAAGTAGAACTGTTTAAGGCAGAGGAACATTTTCTGTGATGCCTCGAGAAATTTTTTCATCATGGGTGGATATATACAGTGTCAACAAATATCACACACCTACTGGAAACAATGCTCAAGCCACGACTAAAACCTACTAAGATTATAGACACTGTATTCCAGCCAGAAATGGAAAAGTAAAAATTCAGCCCTTTCAACTGGTCAACCAAACAACAGCCCATTGGTTTGTCTGAAGAACCCAAGAAGGGCAGGGTGGGGGATCTGGGTGTTGGAGAAACACAACCAGTGGCCAGCAAGAGCCAGAGGGGCCTGGCTAATATGCAGGGTCCAACCTCAGCCAAATCAGCTCGAATGGACTGCTGAAGCCACAGGAGCCTCTGCTGTGTGGGGACCTCTCTCTCCATCTTGGCTGACCTGGTACAACTGAGACTTCCACTCTCAGTGGCAGAAGTGCCTTGGCCTGCCCAGAATCTGCCATGGTGAGGCTGAGATGGCCATTTGCCAAACACCAGCAACAAGAGAGCTGACACCCAGATGACACTGGCCTGACAACAGCCGCCCAGGTGCGGACGCCACCTACCTGTGGGAACTGATCATTCTGGGTGCTCTCACCGTCAGTTTCAGTTGTACAGACAGCTTGCCAGTAATTGCCTCCATTTTTCCTCCTCCTAATCAGTCGTGGAAATGCTTGTCCTTGGGTGACGTCTGTCCTCATTTGAATATTGCTACAGCTGTCTCAATCAGAAATCAATTAGACAGCCTTGCAGTGGGGCTGCCAGTCTCAAGGGTCCCATCCTCCACCTCGTATTCTAGAATCTAGGTCTGATTGTTTCTATGGACAAAAATCCTCCGGCTAATCTCCAAGACACCCGATCTGTTTAGAAAACAGGCACCGAAATGGTCAGTCTTGCTCCTGTTGCATCTGTCCTAGGGTAAACTGACTTCATCGGGGGATTTTGCAAGGGGCATTTTACAAAACGCTAAGAGAGTCCTTTTCCCCAGAGCAGTAATCATAGTCATGACGCGGCCAAAGCGAAGCTACCGTTCTCGCCGAGCCCTTGGCAGAGCCAGCACCTGCTTCCATCTCAGATGAGAGGTCTCGGGCGAATACCCTGGGATCCAGTGTTGGGGAAGGCAGTTCATCAACCTGACTGACACAAACATCAAGTTCTGAGTCAGTTTCTAGGCTCTTAAACAGATGACCCCACAGCCTTGTGGATCACGAGCAGAGGTGAATGAAGAGTGCTTTTCTTTCTGATCCAATCATTCGCTCTTGCTACCTGTCCTATAACCTTGGTTTTTAAGACTTTGAATATGGAAAACAGGGAATTTAAATAAAGGAAAATAAAGAAAGATAAGGATGGCATACATAAAGACTCTGTAACTAGAACAAGTCGAAATTCCAAGGATCCCAAAAGGTCCCCAAATCTGGGCCTTCGAAGGGTGACTTGATCAAACCTGGGGAATTTCCGACCCTAACTCTGGTCCCTTGATTGTGGCAGCTTTTGTCTTTGGACAAACTGCAAACCGAGGGGTGACATGGGACCCGGAAGCACAAGCGGCTCCGCCTACAGCAGCCCCACAGGGCTTCACCACGTGTGTGTGGCCGTGCGAGCAGGCCCTGCTGCACACTCTGAGGCACTCAGGTTGTAGGGCCAGGATTGGTCCAAGATCTGTCCTTTCATATTGAGTGGGCAGATCCAGGTCAGAGCACAGATCACCGTCCTTCACTCTAACTCGATTGAAAACTAAGGCCATAGACACAAACACACCCTCGTCCCTTTCACACTAAACCCTTGCCACTTTTCTTTGGTGCCACTTTCTCCTTTGGGTGTCAGCCGGGATTTGACCTAATGTTAGATGACTGCTCGTGTGCAGATGTAACTGGGCTCGCCTCAAAGATGAGTGGACATGCTCACCCCATCCTGACAGCAAAGGACGGCATGGTTCCGGGAAAAAGCCACGGCAGTGCTTCCCTCAAGCCAAATTCAATCAAATACTGGTGCATGGCCTACGGTAAAATATTATTCTGTTCCACTTTTCATACTGTCTGACCTAGTCCCTCAGCAACAGGACTGCGGCTAAACAAAGGCAGTTGTTCAAATAATTATATGCCCCATGTGAAGAGGCTAATCGTTTTAGTCTGGGAGTGTCAGTGATTCATAATCTTGGGCCTTCGGTTTTGATTTGTATTCTCACTGAAACGTGGAGACGGTCTGGCTCTGTCTGGCAGCTGACAGCAGCGGGGCTCCGGAGCTGGGCGACGGTGTGATGGCGCCCCCTAGTGGGCGCGGGCAGTGAGGCGTGGGAGAACGACGAGGCCGCCTTCTCCACCCCGGTGGCCTGGTCAGGAGGGATGACTGGACTCTGCTGAGACGAAGGGGTCACCGAGGCCGACCTGCCACAACTCGGTGCGGCCCTCCAGCCCCTGGCGCTGGCCTGCCCACCCCCACTTAGCACAGCTTGTGAGCGACGGGAGGAAGAACGGGGCCCTGGCCCAGCTTCTCAGCCATCTTTTTGGGTTTAGGACGGCGTGTGGCCGGCATGTCAATAAACATTTGTTGAATGCATGGATAAAACCGGGGATGGAGAGGACTCCTAATTAGAGTCCAGCTTTTCAGTTAAGCATTTTTACTGAACCACAATGGATCATTTCAGTTTGCCAAGGAACAGCTCTTGCTCTGATGATTTAATGGCTTTAAAAAGGTTTCACTCTGTCTCATTTGAAGCAGCCAAACTCCTTCGCTGTGTTCAAACACGTGATTCACAAGAGAATATTTTCGCATATCAGGAACTGAGGATGTACTTTCTAACTAAACGGCTCCCTCCACTGCGGCCCGACGGCAAGCGCACGGCCCCATCACCTTCGTCTGCGCAACCAGCTCCTGGACGGCGGCAGACGCACAGGGCACCACTGGTGGCCTTTAAGAAGCTGTCACATGTCTAGTGGCAGGGCTTTCCTTTTCCTAGTTTCTAAAGGCTTTATTCTGATCGTTGTTCTAACTTGTTGAGGCTCGAGTCCATACATCTTCCCCCTTCCGAGCAGCCCTGGAGGAAAATCAGGTTGTCTGGGTGCCAGCTACCACCAACCCCACTAGCATACTTTTATTCTTTAAGTCACAGGGGAAAGTCCTTAGGGAGAAAAACTGTCCAAAACACACAGTGCAGATTTTATAGCCTCAGAGGATCCCCTTCCAAGATGACTGTGGCGCTGCGGCAGTGTCCTGGGGGAGGGATCAGGGCAGGGCCGCCTCCAGGAAGCCCTCAGCCTTCAGCTTCCTCTTGGTGGTCTCCACCAAGCGGATTCCAGTCTCAAGCACAGAGCCCCCACGACAGTCA
The DNA here is from genome assembly GCA_963575035.1 of Avahi laniger. Taxonomy (NCBI): domain Eukaryota; kingdom Metazoa; phylum Chordata; class Mammalia; order Primates; family Indriidae; genus Avahi; species Avahi laniger. The sequence goes on from CAUYSK010047787.1 coordinate 15,944, forward strand.
CCACCTTCACCTGGCTCGACATGGACTTGTGTCAACTGGGCTGTGACCCCCCCCCCCGAAATAATCCCACTGGCTGGTGGGCATTTCGGGGGGCCTCACTAGATCCAAAGCTCCAGGGCAGGCCCAGCCCTTTCCGCTGCGTCTCCTGACAGCAAGCTCCCAGGCCCAGCCCAGGAATGGCCACAGAAAGCCTGTTAGCCTATTTCTTCCTTAGGTTGTTTGCTTTCTATGCCAAACTAGAACCAAAATGCAGATGCAGCTTTGGCCCACGTGGCGGTGCATAACTTTACTGAGTGCCAAGGTGTACCAGGCTCTGGGGACACAGAAACGAATGCCAGTCCTTGCCTCCAGGGCGTGAGAGGGGAGGCATGGTAGAGGACAGGCGGCAAAGAGCTAAGCTCCGAGTCCAGTCAAATGCAGCCGTCCCGCAGTACCTGGGGGGCATTTGTTCCGGAACCCCCCCAGACACCAAAATCCTGGGAAGCTCAAGCCTCTGAAATCAAATGGCACAGCGTTTCTATCCAACCTGCACACATCCTCCTGTACACTTTACATCATCCCTAGATTACTTATAACACCTACTACGACGTCTGCGCGTCACGTCACTCATGTGGATTCTATGCAGTAATCAGTGTGGCGAATTCAAGTTTTGCTTTTTGGGACTTGTGGAATTTTTTTTTTCGAATATTTTCAATCCATTGTTGGTTGACTCCATGGATGTGGGAGGCACTGTAGAGCCGACGGTACCAGGTACTGTAAGAGACATCCAGGTATGTAAGGGGCCCACTGGTGGGGAGGGGGTGAAGGGCTCAGGAGGCAGGGAGAAGCAGCAGGAAGGCTCCAAAGAGGAGGTGACACGAGCTGGGCCACAGATGACAGGGGACTGCAGGTCCAGATGGCCTGAGCCTCACCAGGGCCCGTGGTGATGTCACAGCCAGCCCCCCTCTGCTCCTCTCCTGGTCCCCCCCCGCCAGCTCAGTACGGATGGAGCGAGTAATCTGGGGACCTGAACGCAAAACGAGAGATGCGAAGGGACTGAGAGGGCCCAGTGGGTGAAGAATGGAGTCCAAACACCCTTCACTGGAGCAGGACCCACGGGAAATGCAGACCTCAGGGCAAGCAGGAGGAAGGCTGGCAGTAAGTCACCGGAATGGTCAGCACGACAGTTAATGGCAGAAAAGGAAACTTGAAAAAAGCAGCCTCAGGGTCTAGGTATATATTTCTTCCTCCAAGGCACACACATAAATCAGGTGAGGCATTACGGCATCTGAGAAGCTCTCAGGTGGAGAGCTCTCTGCACTTTTGGTCACCCCATTAAAAGGACACAGGAGAGGACAATAACCCTAAGAAGGGAAGGCGGCTGAGTGCACGCAAAGAGTGGCATCGCAGGGGAAGAGACCTGGCCAGGCCTCGGTGCGTGATGTGATCAGATCTAGGAGGCCCCCAAGTGCAGGGAAGGCTCGGAGGCATGGTGGCGGTGACTCGGTACCTGGGCACAGTGGCCACCACTTGCCAGGGGCACATTCGCCACCTCTGCTGCCTCAGGTGCTTTGCTCTTTTATCTAACCTGCTTTAATCTGACACATGGGGTGGGATGATCCTCGTTTTCCAGCGAGGAAACGGATACTCCAGGCAGGGAAGCAGCTTCACCAAGGTGGCCCGACCAGGGAAGGGCAGTGCCAGAGGCAGGTCCAGCTCTGCCGGCTCCCAGAAGCTCTGTGCTTTCCACCATACCCATCTCCCCGAGCCAGGGAAGTCCAAAAGGCACTGGCAGGCAGGACGGCCTCCTCACAGATGTTAGGCAAGTTGCGACACAAACTTGGAAAGCCAGGCGGGGAAAGACATGAGCATTTTCTGGGGACAAAGGAGTCGTTGTCAAGATACGGTATCCTGAGGATGGGCTTCACCTCTGTCACGTGGCTGCAGCGGAAGAGAGAGCTGCTGAGGAGTCACCCGACACCTGCGAGACTGACCCCAGACAGCCACAGAGGAAGGGCCACACGCCAGCTGAGACGCGAGCTGCCCACCGCCTGCCGCAGGCCCCCTGTGCGTTCCTGACAAGCTGCACGCAGGCATCTGATGGGCTCACCGCTGGGATCCACAAAGATCCCTTTGGTGTCTCCCGTCCAGTTAGAGAGCTGTGTCTGAATTAAAAAGTGATGTGCAAAGAGCAGGGCGGGTGAAGCGCCACAGCAAACCTGTCTGGCAGCTTATGCAAGGGTGCCTTTCACACGGCACTCTGAGTTGGGGTCAGTGATTCCTGACATCGTCTGAGGCCAAGGGAAGGAGGAAGGCGGGGACTGACTCTGAGACTCCTTCTCACTAGAAAGCACAGCCCTGGGTTGAACATGCTCAGACCAGATTCTAGAATGAGAGGTGGGGAAGCATTCAGTGCCAGCAGGGTGTGGGGACAAGGGGGGAAGAAGCCCCCTGGGAACAGCAGAGCCAAGGCCATGTCCCCTGCGGTATCGCCAGGTGGGAAGGGCAGCCTCAGCCCTGGGCATGTGGGGCCCACGCTGACGGCTTGTCCTGCTGGTGGCCGCTTAGATGTGCGTAGCCTGCACCTCCCTGGGCCTCAAGGCCATGGCGTTGGGCAGGCTGGTAAGGGAGCACCATTTCATCTTGCACGTGAGGTAACGGAAGCCACGTTTACCCTGGCTTATGAGGAGCAGAGCTAGGACTTGAGCCTAGATTTGCCAACGTGAAGCCCAAGGCCTTGTCCGCTAACCAGCAGCCAACCAAGAACACGCATCCACTTTAGCTTCCAAATGCTGAAAAGCTGGACAGAGAAGTCGTGTGTTCTGGACAACCCCCGATTGTCTTCAGAGCCCATTTTTGTACCTAAGGGGATACACAGGGACACTGCCGGGTAAATGACGTGTCCTGATACCCAGGGGGCCTCGTGCCCCAGGGAGCCACTCACCCCTTCCATGGGCGCTATGAGCAGGTCGTACAGGGCGCGGAGCGGGGGCTTGGGGAACGAGCTCTGCCTCCTGGGAAGAGAGGACGTCCCGTCCTGGGTCGGCGACACGGCGCTACTGAACAGGCTTGTCATGCTCTGGCAGCTCCTGGGGAGAGAAGGGCAGAGGGATCAGTCAGGGCCCACGTGGGTCGGGGGCGAGGGATGGGGCAGGCTCACCGCCGTCCTTTCCAGCTGCGCTGCCCCACACAGGGCGGGGCGAGGCTCCCCAGCAGCGCTGCTGGCCTCCCTCTGGCCTCGTCCCCTCTCTTCCCCGTAAAGTAATTTTCATACCACAGTGAGCACCGTCAGAAACTACAGGGCAGACCAGCTACACCAACAGCTTCCATTTCTGTGGAGTTTTTCTACATAATCAAATGTCCCAAAGTGCTGTTCAAAGGATTTAATTACATCCTGTGTGGAGTGATTGTGTGCAGGCAAACGTGAGGACCATTAGGAATCAATGCAGCCACCAGGCTGGCGAGGACAGTGTCCCAGTGCCAATTAACTCACGGCACAGGAGCCTCAGTCAAGACAAAGAGCGTGTCGGCCCCAGCCTGGGCTCAGAGCAGCCACCGGGCGCCCACCTGAGCCCCAGCGCAGGCTCTGCGGCAGAGCACTGGAAGCCCCGGCCCCGCACCCTCCCCAGGTCGGGGCGCTGGGAGCTGCTGGCCGGGCCGTCCCTGCAGAGCGGGTCAGTTCATGTGTGGCTGGCTACATGGTTTTGTTTTGCTTTTCAGTTTCTGTTCCAGTGTTTCCAGGCTTAGTTTTATTAAATCAGAGGCATCTGCAACCCAAAGGACCCCAATTTTCATACTCCCAACATAGGATAAGAGCTTCCATTCGTCCATTCATTCACTTAGGAAATGTTTCCTGAGCCCTGGCTGGCTGTCAGGCATGCACAGTCGCTGGGGACCTACAGGGACAACATGCAAGGTGAGCAGGAGAAGAGGCACAGGCAGGGGAAGCAACCCTGCTTCCAATGTAAGGGCAAGGCTGCCCACTGGCATCCTCTCGGCACCTGCCCTGTGGCCTGGCCAGTGTGGCCTCAGCACGGCCATCGGCCACATTCTCTGTATGACTCTTCGACAGTCAGTGATCTCTCACCCTGCACTCAGATATCGTGCATAGTTTTGGAGTCTCTGTTATGTATTCTAGGACCCTTAAGGGCAAAGACCGTCCCTTAAACCAGATACACCGCTGAGCTCCAGTAAGCACTCTGGGCTGCTGGTAGTGACAGCAACTTGATTGCTGCCTGAGCAAAAACCAGAAGGCTGCTTTCCCTCCTGGGCCAGGCCCAGAGCCGTGACATTAAAAGAAATGATTTGAAAGATTCACTGGTGCCTTCGGGTATGGCTTCCACCCACAGCCCCTCCGTCCCTCTCAGCGGTTCCCGCGATGTCCCACTTGACCTAAATTCCAGGGTCACGCCAAGTCAACCTCTGAGCGCCCTCGGCCCCCAGCCTGCTGCCTGCGCAAGAAGAGCGGAACGCAGGACTCAGAGGGCCGAGGGCTGGAGAGCCCGCACGTCTGCGTTTGGCCTCGCTCACTCTGGAAACGTGTAATTACAAGTGACGGTGGCCACAGCACGTCTTTGCCATCAGAGCCAGCGAAGCACAGATCACCCTGGAGTGACACTCAGAGGCTCACTTAATTCCACAGAGCACGCTGCAAAGAGCATCTCTCCCCTGAAGGAGAGATTACCAAATTGCTCTCTGGAGGAGACGCTCCGGCGTGACACGCGGTGTCTGTCACGGCACTGTTACCACACACGCATGCATCCTTGGCAGACAGGGAGCGTGGCCCTAAAGAGCCCGCACTTCCATCCAGACAGCACGCAGGGCAGCAGGGGCCCTCGGTGCCCTCTTCCGGTGCAACTCTCGTTTCACACCCTAAATGACCACCTGCACTGTGGGCTCTGGTACCCCAACCTGAGGCACCTGAGTCTCATCAATCCCACTGGGAGTCCAAGGACAGTGCCATGTCCCCAGACAATGCTGTCGCCCCAGGTCCTCACGGTGACTGATGGAGGTGCTCCACAAACCCCAAGCCCCTCTGGCTCAGAGCTGAAAAGGCTCCTACTGGAGAAAGATCCCAGCTCCTGGAGTCCCCCCTGCTCGTCCCTGGGGTGTAAGGGGACCAGGACGGTCCAAGCTGCCCAGGGAGACACAAGGGCTCCTTCCAGCTGGTCCAAAGCTTCACTACTTACTGCAACGAATCAGAACCCAACACCCAACTCATCTGACCCCTCCCTGAGGCAGTCCCTGGGGGCCTGGGCAGGGCACCCCTGCTGACAGTGCTGAGCAGCACAAGGAAGTGCCAGGGAAGGGCTGGAATCTGACACCAGCCAACAGTTCAAAAGAAAAAAGGTCTGGAGGGAGGTGGAGAACAGACCACCAGAGTTCGAATCCGAGCCTTGGGCAAGTCGGTTACCCGCTGGGTATGGCTTCCAGGTCTGTAGTGTTGCCCACAGGCGGTGGGTGCAGGGATTGGAGGGGATGGCTGCAAAGCACGCGGAACCAGGAAGGCCTGGGCAGCTTAGCTAGACAGACAGAGGCCGGGGGTGGGGATTCCAGAACATAAGAACTGATGGCGGGTGTCTTTTTATTGAATGCCGTCAGTGCTAGAGGCATCTAAAGGGCTCCAGCAGCACTAACTATCCCACACACACCACTGCCCGTGCCGTGCCAGGCACAGTGGTCCACAGGGGCCAGGCGTGGATCTCTGCACCAGGCTCCAACGAGGTGGAGGGGCACAGAGGCACAAGCTCCTGACTCCAACTGCTGGGTGGGCGGAGCTGAGGGATGCTTTCTGGAAGAGCACCATCTGATCTGGGCCAAGAGAGAGGATTTGGAGCTAGCCTGCCTGGTGGACAAGGTGGAAGAGGTCACTCCAAGCAGGGGAATAACATAAGGAAAGGCACAACAGTGGCAATCGGAGACCAGGGTGCTTGGGGCAGTGCGTGTGAGGAGGCATGAGGGCGGAGGGCCAGGGATGCAGGCTGGAGAGGAAAGTGGGCCAGGAGGCCAGAGTGGGGCTCTCGGGGTTACCTGTGGGAGAAGCAGGCCCGGCTACCCCTTTAAACGACCAGGTTTACCTAATCGGAAAGCTCCTCCCCCTACGCTACCAGTTCCTTCCTAGAAGCTGAGCAGAGGGAGCCTGTCTATGTCCGCATCCCTCCCTGAGAGTTTCCCCCCCTTGTCCCCCGGCCTGGGCTGTGCAGAGCAGCCATGATCAGACCACACGTCACCCTCACCACTGGCCAACTTCAGTAGGGAAACCAGTCAGATGTCTTTGGCCAGGGCTGGTGAACACATAGCTGTTCACGGCATTTATTTGTTCTGGGGCGGTTTCCTGGGAGACCCTTTCTGGGCACATGGTTATGTTTCCAGGCAGTGCAGATTATTCAAAACCAGACCCTGCAGGGGTGGGCAGGGCAGGCACCCACGCTTGCCAGCAGAAGTCCTGCATCCGAGCCTCAGCCAAGCCGCCCTGCCTGACACTTGACCTTGTCCTGCTCTCTCCAGGCTGCCAAGCCCACCTGTGCCCCACTGACACTTGCTGACCTCTGCCCCTTCAGATGCCACAGCAAGTGCTGACTCAGCCTCGCACCCTGGCCCCTCTGACGGCCTGGCAGCTCACAGATCAACCGTCTCTGGATCAACAGTTCCTGGATGGGCACACCTAGACCTGGCTGCAGGCAGGAAGCCCCCTAAGAACACCCCTCTGATCTGTGTTGCTATTCAGTGGGCACCTATCGCAAAGGATATCTCTTTCAAAACAAAAACGAAAGCCCAGAAATAGTCAGTCGGTGGTTATAAAACAATAAACAGAGAACCAACTAACCTGAAACCATAATTTGACTTTCCCCCAGAGCAGGAGGCATTTGCTGCTAGCCACCCAGCCCGCGGTGGCGGCTTTCCCCGGCCTGCCTCCATGCACACACCTATTCTTCTGTAGCTATTCAGGCGGCAGCTGCCTCCGGTTTCTCCACACTGGTGGTCCTGGCATCTCGCTGTGCCTCGACAGCAGCAGGTGGCTGGTCCCCACTGGAGAGCCGTTCCAGGAGTGACAGGCCCGGGGACAGAGAAATGGGGGATAGAAAATCAATGCCAAGAAGGCCCAACAGTCCCCTGGGCTCTGGGAGTCACCCACAGGCGCAGGCATGGGAGGTCTCAGGCAGGGACTCATAGGCCAGGACGCTGCCCCTCTCTGGCTACACCGGCAGGCCGAGGTCTCCTCACCTCCACCCTCCCGAGTGCACAGCTGCCCTGTGCAGACCGCGGTGAGCTCCCTGGAAGCTGGCACTGCAGGCACGTGCCCCGGTGGTGAGGTGCAGTTTAGGGCCTCTGAGTCACAGCTGTTTAGCAACAGGTCTCCTGGGCTGAGTGCCAGGCAGGCAGACTGCTCACCGCCGCTGGCAGGTGTGAACTAGGGTGTGAGGGACGACCTGCTCCCTGCTGTCCTTCCTGCACTGTCGCGACGGCCTAGTGCGTCCACAGCTCCATCGGGAGTAGCCGCAGAGCGCTGAGGGGACTCCCACAAACACTGCTGCTTTGATTTCTGCGGGGCCTTTCATTCTGGCTGACTTCTCTCTGCCCAGCTCCCTGGGATCCAAGATGAGAGCACAGTGCTTTCCACTTCTTAGAATGGGAGCTTTGAAAGGGGTGGAAACATGCGGTCCGCCTGGCAGGAGTGTGAGCCACAGCGGGGGGCCGTGCTGCCCGTTTAGGAAATCGGCTCAGAGGAGGTGACACGGCAGGCCTGCAACATCTGTCTTACCCAGCAGGGTTGCTCCTCCTTCACAAGATTCAGAGAGGGCAAGCGATCTGCACAAAGCTACCGGCAGGCAGGGGTCAGGCCTCCCACCTAGCGGGGAAGGGTTTTCTCTGCACCCTCCAGTCCATGAAGGTCCTGCTGGCCGCAGGCGGCCCCTCCCAGGCTTCACAGGTGCACCACCGCGGGGCTCCGGCAGGTGGCGCCGGCTCGCTTTCCTCCCGCCTGTCCATTAACTGCTGGGACCCAGCGGGGCTAATTGACAGCCTAACTCTCAGCAGAGGATCTTCCCGCCCGGCACTGTCTTTATTAGCTCATCCCTCAGATGATATTTATTAATCTACTTCTGGAGACATATATTCATTTGCTCCCAGCACGCAGTCTGGGTGGCGAAGTGGGAGAGGTGAGACCGAAACTTGGTGTCTGCTCGTAGAAAACGCAGAGCCACAGGATGATATGTGAAGAGCCACCGAGGCGGGCAGAGGCATCAGGGTACGGTTTACATCTTTGGAATGAAGACAAACACTAGCCGATCCGGGCTGCACTCACTGTTCATGAATCTTCCCTCCGGGGAGGATGGGTCCTTCTTGGACTGTCTAGACATTGGGCACATCCAGCCATGACATCTTTAGGACGACAGGAAGGGAGGGGTGGGAGGGGAGCTAACTGATATGGGGCATCTTCGCGGGTGGGCCAGGGCTGGGCTGTGGCACGTGTGTACACCATTGAATCCTCTTGCACCCCCAGCCCCTGCACTGTCACTTCGAGTAAACAGAGACCATAGGTTAAGCACTGCCCCTCAGGCAGCGATGTCAGCAGCAGGGTCCTAGTGCCCTGTGCAGTCAGGTAGCAGGAAGCCTGCAGTCTGGGGGCCTCTGTTCTCTGGGGACTAGTGCTGTTTAACATCAGGCCCTGGACGCTTGTCTCCTTCACATCCTCTAGCCCGCACAGAGCGTGTGTCCAGGGGCCACCTGCGAGCAGGACCCTGCCCCCAGGTCAGACCTGTGCAGGGGCAGGAAGGAGGAAAGACCAGCTTCCTCAGTGGTAGTGGCCATTCAAGGCATGGCTGCCTTTTCTCAGCCTTGTCATTTCTCCTCTGCTGGTCCTCACCTTCTCAGGATGTCTTTATCCCGCACTTCATGTTCCAGGCCCCCTGCAGGGCACTCAGGCCGCCCTGGGGGAGCCTGCTGCTGCCCCCACTCAGTGCTCACGTCACTCAGGTGAGCCCCTCAGCCCCTCCTGGCCGGAGCTACCTGCCCTGCTCTGCGGGGATCGCGCTGTCTGGAAAATCGTTAGGCTCCTTCCTTCCTCACCTCAGCCCTGACCAGGATGTTCCCAAATCCCCTCTGGGGCTCTGAACTGAGCTGCATCTTCTGAGGGATGGGCACTGGCACGAGATTTGGACCTGAGTTTTAAACTACCAGTAGAAAGATTAATTGGCAAATGCATTATGTTCAAGCGGCCAGAGATGCCTCAATTCAATTTAAAAAAGAGGATTCTGAAACCATTCAGTGACTTCCCTCCATGAAAGACTCTCCTTTGGGAGATGAACCTGTCAAATGCTGCATTTCAAGCCCTTATCCAATAAGCTGTGGGCACTTTCTGCCTGCTCCCCTCCTTCGTTACCAAGTGCCTGTCTCCTCCTGGGAGCGGGGGAGCCACAGGCTGGGCAGGCTCAGGCAGGAACCCCTGCTCCTCCAGCGACATCTGGCTTCTCTCAAGCCCAGGGATGAGCCTGGCGATGCATATGGCTTCTCTCCCCTTGCCCTTGAACTCTTCTGGGCACATCAGGTCCGTGGTAGGTCCCCTGCCTAGGTTAAGGGCCGTGGCACACACACCTCCACCAAGAGGGTCTGGGTCTGCCCTCCTGCAGGAGCCACGGCAGCAGTGGGCGGTGCCTGGCCTCCGTCCACTCAGGGCACTTCGCTGCAACATGCACGAGGCTCTGCAGCCAAGCCTGGAGACGGTCATCTTGGAAGAACCTGATGGCCAGGCCACCTTTGCACAGGCTCTTCCTGCTGCCCCATTCAGAGGTCAGGACGGGGCCAAGCCAGGCAGTCACTGGAGGCAGGCTCACCAGTGCTGGGGGCTGGAGAGAAGAAAAGCGTGACAGCCTGCCCAGCTGATGCATGCCCAGCACTGCACCAAAACCCGTTTCCAAAGTGCTTTGCACCCTCAGGCAAACACGCACACCTGTGGGATCTTGTTCACTAGTCACAAAGAACCCCCTGAGCTGGATTAGTCAGAGTTGTCCAGAGACAGAATGCACTGCCTCAAGACGTAGCAAGCTCCCTGTCCCTGCAGAGTTCAGGCAAAGGACGGGTGGATCACTCGGCAAGGGAGTTAGATGGGTGGGCGCGGGGGGGCTGGCCCAGGTCAGAGCTGGAGAGAACACACAGCTGCTTGTTGGAGCCAGGAGCCAGGGGGCCACCAACAAAGAACAGGGGACAGGAATGGCATAACACTGGCCAGAAAACTGGGTATGGAACCTTAGGGGTTCAGAGCCACGGCTGTGGCTGTAGTTGACGTCTGACTGGGTCACCATTCTGTATTTATTTGAAGTCTTTCTACAACCTAAGAGAGGTTGTAGAAGGAAGAAGCATGGAGCTATCCAATTAGGTTTCTGAGTGAAGATCTGATCTTTTGAGTGTTGGTTATGGCACCCCAAAAAGAGCCTTTGGTGCCACAGAAACCTCAGACCCAAGGTGGGGAGAGAAAGAAGCTACATACTACACAGTGGATCTATGTAGCCATCGTCACACTCACTGCACACTCACTGCATCTCGTGACAACTCCATCAGTCGGCATCAGGACCCTTATTTTCCAGATAAAAATAAAAGGCTGAAGGTCGCCCACTAATAAAGGGTGGAGGTCTCTCTGACTCCAGGGCCCAAGATTTCTCCCCCGCTGTGTGCCTCGCCACAGCAACGCACCCAGACCCGGAAATACAACGACCAACAGAGCACCCACGTGCACAGGGCCTTTCCGTCTACACTGCACCTTCACAGCACTGCTTGAGTGCGCTGCATACATCCCTGAAGCAGGGCCCGTGAGGGTGTTTATAAAAAACCACAGCCACACATCCATGCGGATGCGGCATGGCAGGAACGCAGAGACACACGCATGTGCACGGGTCCCAGCTTATTGGCCGGGCTGACTGCGGGGACAGTTCTCTCCAGTCATTGCTCTCCACTTTGTCCTGCTGACTCTTCCTTTCCCAAGCGTTTAGGAAATATCCTATGCGGTCACCCCCTCCCCTCCCACCTTCACTGCAGGCCAGGCTTTCCCTCACAGAAGTGAAGGCCAGGGCAGGCTCTGGGAGCACTCCCCACGGTCAGGGCCTGACCCTCTGGCGTTGGAGGCAGAAGAGGGAGAGGGATTCTCTGTACTCCATGACGTGGGAGCCACTTCTGGCTGTCCCAGGGTCCCTCCACCCTGCTACTGGCTACATGCCCTATAACTTGCTGCCGAGGTCCCCTGCCCAGCAGACAGCCTCCTGGGTGGGGAATCAGCAAGGGGCTAAGGCCACGTGACCTGCCCAGCAGGACACGCACACATCTGCACCACACTAAACGTGGGCATGCAGAGCATGCTGTGGCTGGCCCCCTCTCTGATTTATTCTCTCCCTGTCCCACAGTCCCGGGAGGCTGGGCCTGTGGGATGGAGATGCCTCAGTCCCCTTTCTGCAGGGCCCTGCCCTTTGAGTGATGCTCTGGGGGGACCCCTGACGAGGCAGAGCATTTTCACCTGCTGATTCTCTGCCCAGTCTCTGTGAGAGTTGATGGGGGAGCGTGTGGCGGGTGCTAGGGGGAGCTCAGAGACCTGAGGCAGGGCTGTGGCCCCACTGTGCATCTCTTTTTATAATGAGGAGACTTAACACTTCCTGGTGCTCTTTTTGGCTCTGGTCACTGCTCCCTGGGCAACAGGAAAGCCCCTTTCCGCATCGTGTCACACACACAGCCATAATGTGGAAAATTAAAACCTAGAACGCACATTGTACAGGCAACAGAAGTCGGGCTGTTTCTCTGGGATACTTGTCCTAAATGACCCTGGACAGGTGCACCTTTAATGCCAAGGCACTGCCCTGGGGCCTAGGATCCAGGCTGCTGGCAAAGGCCTGCACTGGTCTTCCTCCTCTTTGTTGCAGCAAATGTGATCTGCTGACTGCCCCCAGGTTCGGTCACACACATACACACCAACCACACCCCCCCACACACATATGCAGCAAATGTACACCCCCCAAACACATAAACACATGCATACATTCCCACGGCTACTCCCCACCCCTGGACACGCATGTGCTGGCCTGCCAGTCCTCAGCATAACTTCCAGAGTCTAGGGCTGCTGTTCTGCCCGCTGGGGCCCATGCCAGGGTCAGGATGCTAGCCAAGAGAAGCGTCCTTGTTTTACATTCAAGAGTGGTGCCCGCCCTGGGTACAAAATGCAATGTGTTTTCTGCCAAAGTGCGCAAGCAAGAAGCAAAATAGTGGTTGCAGAGACCTCAAAAACAATGGCAGAACAAAGACCAATTCCTAGAGTAGCAACAGAGAAAAATCTAAAGCCAAGTCTCACTTGACTTGCATTAACTACAACAGCCTCACTGCCAAACCAGGCTGCAAACTGCCCAGGAACAAAAGGGACATGGAATCCACAAAATCACCGAGCTGGAGAGTTTCTGGAGATGGAGCCGGTGCCGCTCCAGCAAACAAGGCCCTGTGCACATGGCTGCTTCCACTTCACCTCTGCGGCTCCAGGGGACAGCACTCTGCAAATGCTAGTCACTGTCATGAGTCTATGGAAAAGCTACTTTTTAACCCTTTTTAACCGTTTTGTTCAGTGACAAGCCAGCACACCCCTTAGCACAGATCCCTAGTCATGGAAGCGGCAGAGAGGGAGGCCTGGGACCCGACAGCAGGGCAGCTGGGAGGCATGTCCTGAAATCCAGTTTTGGCGCCTGCTCCCGGGCAGGTCTCCATCATCCCTGGCATGTGTGTGCTCGTCTGTAAGATGGGATGCTGCTCCAGAAGCCTGTGAGAGCTCACGCTGTACTAACAAGGAGACCTTTGCCTCCACGGTTTGCTCAGCTGTAGCTCTGCTCCCTTGCGGATGGAGCCCAGAGCTCCCTCTTTCTGGGCTTGTCAGGAAGGCAGCAGAGAACACACGGTGTGTGTTAAGGGCACACAGCATTGAAGGGGAAAGAATGCAGGCCGTTTCCCTCATCCAATCTGCCCTCGGTACCCTCTAGGAGTCCAAGGTTGGAAGGGTCTGCAGAGATCCCTTCCAACTGCTTTGTTTTCCCGCAGTTGCGACTGGGGTCTTGAGCTGGGTCAGACCCTGCCAAGGGAGCTGGGTGCAGAGCGGCTGGCAGCTGGGTCCAGGGTCCAGTGCTGTGGGCCTTGCTGCTCCTGCTCCCTGCCAGGTCCCCAGGGCTTGGACCAGTACTCAGCCTGGCTGGGGGCACAGACTGTATTATTTAAATGAACCAACAAATTAATTCCTAGTATTGTGTTCATAGCATCTATCTCAGGGCTGCTAGGAGGGACAAAAAACATCTTCCCCAAATGAGCAACTCCACCACCCAAAATTCACACCACCTCTCGGGCCCAGGGTTGATAAGCTAGATACAGCTGGTTTGCTCCTTTCCTTCTGTAGTGCCTGAGCCCCAGCGGGACTGGCTCCGGACCACAGCAGCACCTGTGACCGGGTCTCCATGGATGCCTGATGGTCTGTTTTGGCAGCGCCCTCATGTGGAGGACATGAAGTAGGACAGGCTGCCATCCAAGGCAGCCAACACCTGCTGCACCGGCACATCATGGAAATCTCATCCCTTCCAGAGTTTGTCCACCCACGTTATCTTAGGAATTCACTGTAGAGTGCCATCATGTGTATAGTGCCTTTTATGCATGAGGAAGTCGGTCAGCTCCTTCAATTCTCACGTTAAAGGAAACCTGCAGGGTAGGAAGTCTGTCCCCATTTCAGAGACAAGGAAACTGAGGCAGACAGTAGTGAAACTGCCGGCCCAGTGTCATACAGCTACTAGGCAACAAGGCCAGAGGCCGAGCCCTGAGCTCTTCTAGTTTATAACCACAAATCACATCACCTGGCAGAGTTGAGCGTCACCTTCCTCATTGGCCAAGAAGTTGGCAGAGCAAGGATGTGAGCCCAGGGCCAACCCCAGGCCTTCTCAGACTTTGTCATGTTCCCACATGAAACCAAAAGCCATGACGGACACCTGCGAGGGTGGGAGGGAAGAAAGAACTGGGGCTGAACCAGCTTGAAGCTTTGGCCTCCTTTCGACAAAGCTGCCAGTTCCTCCATGCCTGGCCCTTGGCTCCCTTCCTCCTCAGCCCAGCTCTGGGAAAGTAAACACACGTTTGTCACCCGGACAGCACAATAATGAGAGGAAACCAGGGCCTGGAGTAGGACCGACAGGGCACACAATGCCCTGCGCAGCGGGGCTGCCAAGCAGAGGCTGCCTCCTACCCGGTGCACGGCCACTTCCCTCTGCATTCCAGGGTCAAGCGGCTGCCCTTTAAAGGCAGGCCCTCGGCTGTGGCAGGGACCTGGAGAGTCTGGGATGTGTTTCTGGAGAGGTCTATCAAAATGTATCCCCATGTTGCCACGCAACCAAATGACAGTGGGACGAGTGCCCTCCGCTCCGGCCACCTGCCCCTGTTTATCTGGACCCAGCTCGCGTACCACTCCCGATTAAAAGATGCAGGGGTGCGCTGCCTTGGTCATTTCAACTGCAACTCGTCCTAGGGCCATTAAGGCCTATTTGGTCACATGGTAAGGAGCTGAGGTCTCAGGGCAGATGGGCAAACCGGGTCTGGACGAGCGCCTTTCTAGGCCCAGTTTCTCCCTCCAACAATGCTGGCATCTCCGCTCTCCCTGACCCCCCGAGTCTCAGGCCAGGAAGTCAACGAGGGTGCCTGGCTCACGAGTTACTTGCAGAAGCTGGCAAAGACATACGCGGAGCTACTCTGGCTTCTGCCCGGTGTCTGGGAAGTCAGCTCTGAGGCTTTGTGAAGAAGCAGCCAACCGTCCCCTGGGCCTCCCATCCCAGCCAAACGAGGATTGTCACATCAAGCCTGTCACCGTTTCTCACTTGAGCTGGAAGTGCTGGTGTGAAGCAGAGGCCCTGACGAGCGCAGGGCCGTGGAAGCATCACGCTTGCTTCTGCAGACGCGTGACACGAGCCGGGAGCCGAACCGGCTGGGAGAAGCACCCACCTAAAGCACATCCTCTGTGCTCAGCGCGCCCTGCCCCACACCAGGCCTGGGGAAGGAGCCCGCGCACCTGTTAAAGAGGTTATTGCGGCGAACCATCCGCAGAAAGCCAGTGGGGTCAGTGACTGAGTTGAGTTTGTTGTGCATCTCTTCGAACTGCTGGTCCATGATGTCTCCAGCTTCGCTCTCTGTCTCGCTGCTGGCACAGGCCCTGCAGGAAAAATTGCAGAAAAAGCCACTCAGAGAAAGGAAGTGCTGAGCTATGGAAGTCATTTGAGAGTCCCGTGCCATTCTGCCACCCAACGAACCCCTAGTACTGACGCTGGCATTGTCATGCACCCTCCTCGGCGTCCCCGAGGCCCTGTTCCTGAACCTCGCTTGTCCACTGCTTCTCAGGATGAACTGGGTTGAGTGTTCATAGCCTGTCACCCCTCGCTTAGTATTGTGTTCATAGCATCTATGTCAGGGCTGCTAGGAGGGACAAAAAACAGCTTCCCCAAATGAGCAACTCCACCATCCAAAATTCACACCACCTCTCGGGCCCAGGGTGGTGAACCCTCTGCGGGCAGGAGCCGTGTGAGTAAGTACTGCGTCCCCAGCGTCAGGCACGTGCACAACACATGGGGCGACGTGCTGTGCTGGGCCGGCAGGCACTCTTTCCAGAGCAGAGCTGGGGTGAGTGCGGCTGTGACAATCCTCCCAGAACAAGTTCAGTCCACTCCAGAAGCTGTGACTAGGTGCCTAAATTGTGCCAGGTACCATCCTAGGCCTGGGGGACGTGCAGCCTAAAAAGGCCTTCTGCGGGTGAGGAGACAGACGTGCTCACGGGAGCTGCGGTGCCAGGCGGAGCGGGCATTGTTTTACGTGTGAACTTGAGAAATGCTGTTATGTGGCTCATTTTGCAAGCTCACCATGAGCAGCAACCATCTTTGAATTAATAAATTCACATTTCCCCTCTGACACACTTTAATAGAACATCTCACAAGGGGTTTTAAGTAAACAGAAATACCCAAAAGTGCCTTGATTCGTCGGCATGGTTAAAATGACGAAAGGCTTACTTTAAGCCACGCGCTGTGCCCTGAGGAGACACGGACGGCACGAGAGGGCCGACATGTCCGTGGGCGTGCCGCCACCGCAGCCATCCCCTCCAGCCCACACCGCGCCTCACCACTGGCCCAGGCCCGGCACAGGCACATCTACGTCGAGCCCCGCCTTCCTTTGGCGTCGGGATTACGCTCAGACTTTGTGAGATGCTGAATGGTATCTGGTCCACAGATAACTCTAAGCTCGTGGGACGATTCTTCTAAACCGCCCTGCTGACTGAGGACCCGTGTGGACAAGTGGAGAGCACCAGGGCGCTGGAGGCGGAAGACGGACCCACAGTCCTCTCACATGCTGGGCGAGAGGGACTCTGGAAAGAGCAGGCTTCCTGTCACTGAGAGGGCAGGGTCTCGGTGCGTGGAGATTTGGGTTGAAGGCAAGCGTGGCCCGCTTCGAATGGCCCATGACAGAGAAAGGTAATAAGCCCCTCACTGGGTCGTTTTGGTGACCAAATGAGACACAGCATGTAAAGCGGCCACAGAAATTTGAATGCTCTATGTGAACACCAACCCTGGCGTGGCGGGTAATTTTGTGTCAACTTGACTGGCCCATGGGGTGCCCAGATATTTGGCTCAACATTATTCTGGGAGTGTTTGTTAGGGTTTCTGGATTAGATTAACATTTGAGTTGGTGGACTGCGTAAAGCAGATGCCTCCTCCCCCAGGGGAAGCGCGCCCCCTCCACCAATCCACTGAAGGCCCGAACAGAACAAAAAGGCGGAGTAAGGGAGAATCACTCTCTGTCCTGTCTTCAAGCTAGGGCATCAGTCCTCTGCATTCAGACTTGGACTGGAACTGACACCACTGGCTCTCTTTGGTCCCCAGCTCGCTGCTGCACATCCTGGGACTTCTCAGCCTCCATAACTGTGTGAGCCAATTCCTCGTAGTAAACCTCTTTTATCCTCTATATAAATAAATATATACAAACACATCCTATTTATATGTATTTGGCATATATGAATATATTCTATTTATGTGTACGTATATTTGTGTGTCTATCTTCTACTGGTTCTGTTTCTCTGGCTAACGCAGACAAAACACCTGGTGATTATCTCCACGTCACGCTGGCGGCTGGTAAGGTCCTGGCTATCAGCCTGCTCTTCTTCCCAGCTGCACCGTCTGGAACTGGTTCTTCAGATAGCACAGTACCTGGCGTGCAGTAGGTATACAGCAAGGATTTGCTAAATGAATGAATGACTTATGCTGGAGAGAGCATCTTATAATGTGCAAAGTGTGTTTATACAGATTCGATTTTATCTCTGTGACAACCCTGTGAGGCAGCTTGTATTGTCGCCATATCACACCTGAGGAGATGGAGGTTTGGAGAAGCCAGGGAACTCGGCCCAGGAGCAGTAGGTGGCAGAGCTGGGTCTGAGCCCGCCCAGGTCTGTGGCACTCGCTGACCTCCCTCCTGTCCTCTGTTAAGCCTCTAAGCTTCTCACAGACTCCATGCTTCTCTCCGCAGGGGTTTGACTACAAGAGGGAGGGGCTGAATACAAGAAGCAAGAGAAACCAAGAAACTTCTAGCATGTAAACAAATCACCAGGGCTTCCATCATGCTGGAGAGCTTTTATTCCTCTCACCACCCCATGGATGTCAGCTGAACAGGCGAGCAGGCAAGGGCTTGAAATGCTCCCTTGGGAACTGAGGCCCCTTCACAGAGACCCTGGTAAATATCATTCAACAAGCTCCTCCGTCCGGGGACACATTCATCATCTGAATGAGACTGCCTGCTTGGAGCTGAGAAATCTGCTTGTCATTCAGCGCTTTGCAAAGGGGAGAAGAAGTGGCTGGGGCCGGTATCAGCCCCATTATCTTGCAGTTCCGCTCTTGCTGTCAGCTGTGCACGGAGCCCTCAGCATCTCCTGCTTAATGGGGTTGTTTCCTATTTCCTGACCTTTCAAAGTATTAACACTGAAGAGAAAAACAAACAGGCGATGTCACAGATAAGGGAATCTCCCATTTACAAAACAGGCCTCGTCTAGGTAGCAGGGGTCCCAAATGCCTTGCTATCACACACGGCACAATCATTCCCCTGCCCCCGTTTCTCAGGAGGACTTTCTGGAGACGGCACGTCGTACCCAGTCTGGTCACCACAGCCCTCATTCAGTTCACTCCGCTTCAACATGGTGACTGAGCGGGACCCATGTGGAAGAACTACCAGGGACAAACAGATGAGAGTCATGTTATATCTACCTTCAAGGCACTTACTATCCAGTGTGACTAGTATTCTTTAGAGTTCTCTTTACATCTCACTAGCCGATCCCTTCTATTCCAGTATCTATTATAGTTAACAACTCTTTATTTTAAACTATCTCTGTTGAAATTACTGCGTGGTTTCTTATTCCTGCTTTGATACTGACTGATACATACTGTATGTTCATGTAAAAAATAAAATAAATCCAGCTATTACCAAATCCTGGGAGGCAGTTAGAAAAGTAAGATAAACGTTGGTGCCCCTCATGTATTCATTCCGCCATGAGGTTGACCGACCCTGCAAAACATTTATTGTGCAACCAGTATGTGCCAGGTCCTTAGCTGGGGCTGGGATGACTTCAAATGAAGAAAGCCTCTGACCTTGGGAAGCTCAGAGAAAGTGCCAGACAGGCATGCTAATCTCTGCAGCACAAAGAAGAAATTATTACACAGCGGCATGCGTATGTGTATAGATACTGAACGAGCAATTGGTGCCGGATGTGGGGGAGAGAAAGAAAAAGAAAGAGAAGAGGGAACGAGTAGCAGAATATGAATGAATAAACAAAAAGTTGTGCGGAAAGTAACCCTGGAGCACTTAGACTCAGGGTCCGATTTTGGCCACTATTCTCATGGCCACGATCTGAAACAGAGAAGAAACAACAGAGAAGTGCTGGCTTTGCAGACAAAACTGGTGGTCACAGCTCAGCAAGGAGGATACCTCGAGGGAAAGAGGGGATGTGAGCTGGGGGCAAGGCAGGGGGGGTGGAAAGGCGCACACTCCTGACCCTCCACTGCCCAGCGCGGGCCAGCCGGGGAGGTGCCAAACGCTAAGGTCCTGGCTCACTTTTCTCCCCATTCTGCTCATGTTCCAGTCCTGGCCGCCCAGCTCTGGACTCTCGGTCCTGCCTACCTGTCCTGCCCTCTGGAACTCATTGCCACACTCTAGTTCCCTTTCCCTCGTGGCTCTCTGGGCCTGAGGATTCTGACTCAGACTTGCTTCCCTGGCCCTTTCCTCCTGGACTCTTGAGGGTGGCAGAGGACTCTGTTCTTGTTCCAGGCCCCTGGCCTGGCACTTGCCCATGAGCCAGAGTCCTGGCTGGACCCCGCTCCAGTTCCCTGCCTGAAGTTTGATGGAAGGCTGAGGTTCAGATCATCGTGGTGATGGAGAACAGTGAGGGCAAAAGGTCAAAGTCGGTAGAAGCTGGCCGAAGTGCGGGACAGGGAGTACGTGTGCTGGCAAGGGCCCAGAGGGGAGCTGGAGAGAGGCAGCAGTCCAGACACAGGAAGCAGCTTCTTCACGGTGCCCACCTGCCCAGCCAGCAGCTGCTCCAGGGACCCTGGGAGGAGCCCAGCTCCTGCCTGCTCTGGGCAATATAAATCATGCCACCACCGGACGCAGGCTCCAAAATGCTGTTCACATGCAGCTTTCCCCAGAGAGATGGAAATGGCCCATGCATCAAGCGCCTCGGAGCCATGTCAGAGCTCATCCTCTTCTTGGGGACAGGGCTTGGCAAGAGGCCCCTGACAGGATTTTCATTTGCAAGTGTGGCCTCCCGATCTCTCCAAGTGCACACTCCCTGGCAGTGCAATGGAACTTCCACACAGGAACACTTTTAGTTATGTCTCAACATCCTATTGCTAACTCATTTCTTCTCCATTCCCCCTGCCTCCATCTCCAGGTTTCTTGTACACTGACAGCCAGTTATTTGATGAAGACCAACCACTCGCACCCTGAAGCTGGAAACAATGGGTGAGAAACTTCATCTTCAGTTTCCTGTGCACAGGACCGTGAGGCAGTTCTACACCACCAGCCCCACACCAGCGGGAGCAGATCAAAGGCAGCAAAATATTCCTTCTTTCAAAGCAAGGATTTCTTTACAATTGGCAAAACTCGAGGAAGCAAAAGTGAGTTCATTTGCTGCTACTGTACATAATCATTTAGCGCCCCCGATTCCAAGAAGCCAGGTCTAACTAATTGTGCCAGCACCCTGTGTTGGAGATTCTACAACCAGGAAGCAGAGAATGTCCTGGAGATATGAAAAGATGCACGGATGACAAATACCACATGCATTTACTGGGTTTTGCGTGGCCAGTTTGCTGACAGCGGAAAGGGCCCATTTCTCCCAGAAGCCACTTAGCAACAGAGAGCCAGAAATTAAAGACACGAGACTCTAGGAACTCAAGATTTCTGAGACCTTTGAAACATTCCCATGTGAATTACTTTCTAGTCCCTGTCTGTGTTTTCATAGTGATTATTAGTAAACCTTTAAGATGAAAAGAACCTGGGGCTTACTTTCAGGGACAGCAAGCAGAGGGGGGAGGCATCCTACTCCACGAGCTGTCTCACACAGGACAACCCAAGAAACAGAGGAGCTGATGTGAGTCTTTAAAGAAGGAAAACCGGCTGTATGTTGGGGATGGGGAGAAGCGGGCCGTGTAGTAGACAGCTTTGGAGCAGCTGCCCTAATCATAAAGATTCTACTTCTAGAAATTGCCTCCCTGATCCACAGCATCACAGGGGTGACCCCCTTCCTCCACGCTGCTGACTGTACCGGAGCTAGATTTCTGTCCTAAGCCAGGCCAACCAGATTCCTTTTCTCCTGTGATTCCAGGAGAGCCGAATGTGACTTCCTGTGGCCAGTTCTTATAGGCCAAAGGTGAGCACAGGAGCCACGGAGGGTGGCCATTTCCCCACTCCAGGACTCGGGGAGCAGAGAGCATTTTACATGTCGTTTGCTGCTGGAGCAATGAGGAGAACCAGGCTGCCCCGCACAGCTCAGCTTTCCTTTTCTGATCCGAGCTTGCCGTTGGCTTTCATGGGACTCCTCGCCCCCATAACCTTACTATTAATAGAAATCCCCTTCTTTGGACTGTGAATGCTTTTGAGAGGATTGTTGTTGAGGGGAGAGGAAGAGGAGGGCTGAGAAGTGTCCTCAGGGACCTATGTGGCCTTCCTGCACCAAGCCAGTGCCATGCTGCCAAGTTGTTCTGGCATCATCCAAACTTGCGGGACACACAGGAGCGCAAGCCAAGGCAGTTGGTGGGTGGAAAGAGTGCAAGCTGCACACCAGAGAAAGATGTGCTAGAATCACCCACGAGGGGAGGGACAACGTGAATGCCATTCTCCTCCTCAGAAAATTCCTCCCAGTGAGCCCACGACCTTACGACCAGAGGGGATGTTGCACAGCAAACCCAGATGTTAAAGTCGCATCCACTGGTTCAAGCTCACACTAGCAGTGGGCCCCACCCCAGCATTCCCTGTTGCACTATCCAAGGGGTAATTAATAGTTTCTTACCAGAAATCCAGTCACTATCATACACTCGCTGGTCTCTCTGGAAATGCTCATATTTGGATGAAACTAGATTTCATTCCTTGCTCCTGTATGTCACTCTAGAAATTGCTGTTCCATGTATCCTCTCAAGACTGTAATCCATACCATTATCTAACAGTCGTCATTTATAGAACAAACCCTCTGTTGGTCTGAAGGCAAATGATTACATTTACCTGCCAAGAATCTATACACATACCCACACAAAACACAAGTCTGAATGATCAATAAGTTCTGACGTGCGCTTTGGTTGTTAAACTGATAAAAGAATCAAAGCCTTCTTCAAATATGCTTTCTTAAGATCATTTGAATTTTATAAAAAAGCCTTCTGGCCTTTGGGATTCAGAACATTTGTGCAATTTTAACTCAGAAGCATTTTGTGTGTACCCTGCTTATCTCATGGCCTGGAATTATCTAGTCTGCACTTAAGTGTTAAAAGGAGGAACACTGGGTTTTTCTCTAGCTTTTCTTCTTTCAGTAAACACAGTGATCAAACAAATAAGAAGGTTTCACTTCCATTAGCTCGATAGTCTGTGTGCATGAAGAGTGTGATCGATCGGGCCCCATTACTTGGTGGTTATTTTTGAAATCTTTGCTGAGAAAGCGTTGGCAACGGAGTTCTCCCCTGACAAAGGGGCTCTCAAATCCTCTCTACCATCAAGTAGGTTTAGTCACATCCGTAAAGCCCAGTTTGACTCATTATAAATGCTGTGTTGTAAAGGCTGAATATCCCTTACCAGAAATGCTTGAGACCAGAAGTGTTATGCATTTTGGATTTTTTTGGATTCTACAATATTTGCACTATACTTACTGGATGAGCATCCCAAATCCAAAAACCTGCGATCTGAAATGCTCCAACGTTCATTTCCTTTGAGTGTCATGTCAATGCTCAAAAGTTTCAGATTTTGGAGAATTCTGGATTTTGGATTGTGAGATTTGGGATGCTCAACCTATAGTATAAAGAGTCAAAGCCCTGGAGTCTGGGAGACATGGGGCTGGATCCCGTTGCTTCTGGATACTACCTATGGGATTTAGGACAGGCAGACCTTTCCTCTTTATAGGTAAAATGGGGACAAGAATAGGATTAATAATGCGAGTGTAGCACCCAGTGTAGAACCCAGTACCCGGTAGGCACTTGATGAGCTCAAGAGACATTTTTCTTTTTTGAATTCTGTGAATATGTGTGTGTGTTATGTAAGAATTAGATACACACTCACGTGTACAGATCACCCAATAAGTAAAGTCATCCCAACTACACAAGACTGCTTTGAGTACCAAACAAGAGCGCATGTGAAAGCCCTTTGTACAAGCAGACTGTACAAATGAAAGTTAGCATTGCGTTGTTATTAAAAGTACTTAATGGAATTTTAGCTAGACCAATATTTAGCAGCAATGTGTGCTGTCCCTGGTGAAAATGCCAAAGGCTAGAAAAATACTTTGGTCACTTCATCCTACTTTCTTTTATTCTGAAAATAAAACATACTTATGGCAAGTACAGCCATGTATCACTCAGCACCAGGGATGTGTTCTGAGAAATGCATCGTTAGGCAATTTTGTCACTGTGCAAGTACCATAGTGTGCAGTCACACAACCTAGAGGGGATAGCCCACCGCACATCTAGGCTATCTGGTACAGACTATTGCTCCTGGGCTACAAACCTGTGCGGCGTGTTACTGTTCTGAACACCGTGGGTAACTGCAGTACAATGGTATGTATTTGTGTATCTAAACACAGAACACGCACAGTAAAAATACAGTAATATAATCTTATGGGACTCCTGTGTATACAGTTTGTTGTTGACTGAAACATCGTTATGTGGTGCATGACTGTATTTAACATCGATTCTAAAGGTAACCAAGTGGAAAAGTAGAAGCCCCTCTATCCTCCTACAAAGCAAGTGCTACGACCGCTGTATGGACAGACAGCCTGCACGATGGATGTAGATGTCATATCCACTATGTTCACACTCACGTGTGTATGTTTGCATATGTGTGTATGCACAGGAGTGGGACCTCTTTAACTGAGGCGTCAGTACAATAAGTATCAGCCACTAAAGAAACAGGCACTCTGTGTCACCTCCCCATGTCTAGACTTTCAGGACTGTTGGGTCCCCATCTAGATCAGGGGTCAGAGAAGGAAGGTGAGAGGAGACTGGTGAAGAGATTTCTCTGGAGAGAGCAACCACCGTATAGTTAGTCCCTACCCCGACCCCTTTGGGAGAGGAGTCAGAGGGACCATCTTCCACCTCGAGCTGTGTTGGAGGTATTTTCATGGAGGTACCACTCAGAGAGCTTGGAAGTGTGCACCCTGAAGTCAGGAGAGAGACTTCGAGGACTGCAGCCTGCCCCGCACTGAATGGGGTCTCATTGTCCCACCCTGTCCCTGCCCTGCCAGGAGGGCAAGGCTAGGGAGGGAACAGCCTACGCTGCTGGCGTTCCTCAGGGTCAGGGATGCAATAGTGCTTCCTGTAGACCAAATGTGGTCCGTAGGGAGGGGAGAGCAGGCAGGGCTCGTCTTGAGTTCTGTCCAATAAGGCCATCTGGAGAGGCCAGCAGAGATGTACCACCAGATGCCCAGGGATGAGAAGGAAAATGGAGGACCAGAGGTATATCCACCCAGGTCCAGCAAGCTGCAGGGACATAGGAAACAAAATTCCGCTTCAACTCTCTGCCAGACCCAAAGTTCCCAAAGCTACACAGCCAAGCGAGAACAGTCCCATCTCCTCCTAGGCCCTGCAACAGCGGCGAGTGAGTGGCGGGGGAGGCAGGCCTGCCCCTTACCTCCAGCAGGCTTTCAGCCCAAAGCAGACCTGGTGAGTGTAATGCTCTCTTCTCCCTGGCAACAATGGGACAAACTCTGGCTGCTGCACACGACCATGGTCAGGTTAACAGGAAGAGGAATTTCAGTGGCTTCATAATTTATCTGATAATAAGAATATATCCTGGGCTCAGTTTTTCCTTTTGGTCCAGGAAACCATATTGCCCTTAGGCATGGAGGAAGGGAGGCATCCTTGTCCTCTTCCTTGATTCCTCCCCAGAGTCATGCTGTTACTCAAAATTGCAGAGAACTTCCCTGCTTCTTCCCACTCCCCAAAATGGGATCCTGGACTCAGAGCCACCATCCTGTGCAGCAGGAGTCTGGGCAGGCAGCTGTTCGTGCCCACTTGGAGGGGGGGTTTCTGCCGGGGTAGATCCATGGACTCCTCGCCTGTAAGGAGTGAAGGTTAGGAAATCTGAAGTGTCAAAACCACACAGTCCAGAATGGGACATACTCGTTCACCCAGATATCCTGAGGGCCTGCAAAGTACAAGATGCTATAAGAGATCCCAACAAGGGTCAGAGCCTGTGCTATCAGATGTTCCCAGCCCTGGAGGGGAACTCAACGCAGACAGACACACCTCTACCACAAGCCAGGAGCTGCACAGCGTGCGACGCAGAGGGACACAGCTGCAGGGTAGGACAGGTGCCTCACAGCAAAGGGAGATCCTTTATGTGCTCTCAGAGGCAGCAGCACTTGAGATGGGTTGAGGAAATGATCTAGGACTGGAGCAAGTGAGGATGGCAGAGTAGGATATTTGGGGGTGGGGGACACAGGGAAGAAACAGCTAAAGCCAAACCGCAGATGTGGCATTGAGATAAAATACGTAAATACTGTCAGATTAATATTCTGCAAACCAGCACCTTGATTAGGTTTTAACTGCATGAGCTCATGACTTCACATATGCTATCCAACGCCCAGAAGACAATGCAGAGCATGGTGTCAAGGCCACTGTCACCTAGCGCTAGTCCAGCTTTCACATATTATCTCCCACCACTGTCTGAGACAAGCCTGTGCCATCCGAACCAGGCGCACTCCATTCCATGAACACGCTTTGCAGTGGGCCACTTCCTTGCTTTGTTTTGGCCGTGCCCTGGACCTGGACTCCCCTCTCCATCAACCCTGACCTGCCTACACACATGGAAATCATGCTTCTCCCTCAAAGGTGAGCTCAGATGCTTTCCCCTTTAGAAAGCTTCGCCTGTATACCTCCTTCTCTGAGTATCTCCGGCAGCACCTGCCAGCTGAACAAGTCCCAAGATCCAGACCATCAGGAGCCTTGAAGTCTGCTCCCCCTTTCCCCTGGTTGGGGGCACATGCGTGGAGGCAGGGGCCTGTCTCACGTGCCTCTGTACCTCACAAGGCCTAGCACAGGGCCTTGGCTCCAGCAGAGCTCAGCACAGGCTGGGAGGCTGCATAAGGGCTCCTGAGGGCCTCCCTGCCTTCATCACCTGCACCTGGGGAGACGCACCACAGCCCACAGCGCCGGCACAATACCCTCGATACAGCTGTGAAATGGTTTTGCTGCAGAAAATCCCACCAAACAAGTTAGCTTCTATTCCCTCCCAGGAGTACCAGATCAGTTACGGGAAAAACAAAACGTGCACCTTTAAGTAAACAGTGGTTTTGCAGCAATCGTAAAATGCTTTTCTTCCATTTCCTTCCTAGAATCTTGAACTTTCTTTCCGTGAGGTGACCAGAGAAAGGAGGGATTGTTAGAGAAAGGAATTTTTTTTTTTTTTTTTTTTTTTTTTTAGCAGAGGTGATTTGGGGCCAGGTTCCTGGAGCCCTGGAGGACCCTTGGAGGCTGGTCTCAAATCCATGGCACTTGGCTGTTCCTTTCCCCACCCTGGCTGGGGACTGCATAAGGGCTCACGATGGCCCCACTTCCCTGCATCCTGGGGTGCATGGGTGTGTGTGCACGTATGCATAACGTGAGGCAGGGAGTGTGCACGTCTGTGAGGGCGCAAGATGAGGGGTGCGCATGAGAGCAAGAGCATGTGGGGACAAAGCATTCTATCAGGAGAGTAGCTCTGAGCCCTGTCACTGGGCATCTGAAATAAAGTCCCCATTCTGATCTGTAGGGCTCCCTAATTCCAAATCCGAGGGCAACAGAATTGAGGCAGTTATTAATGACAGCTGAAGTCAATTATCATTAATCCTTGTAGCACAGCTAGGAGGTAAATCATCTCATCTTTGTTAAAGGTGCCTGAAGGGAGACCCAGAGGAGGTCAGGCACCTGTCCAGGACCCCACAGGTAATAAGCGGCAGAACTGGGCCTGGGAGACAGGTGACCTTGAATCCTGGCCTGTGCCTTCCCATGCCACCATCCCAGCCTCCATGGGCTCATGGGTGCCTGATCCAGGAACCCATTTTCTGAAGGCAATCAGGGGCTGAGAAGTTCAAGGTTCACAGTGGCATTTCCATTACCTCATCCCTCCTATGGCAGCATCAGCTCCCATATGCTATGCATGCTTTTAAGTTTCATTTGATTCTGCGTTCTTGTGGAAAACACAGGCTATCAGAACTATAAATGGTCTTCAAAGATCACCATGAGGCCGATTTCTTTTGTCCACTAAGAGCCAAGAAGGTCTCTGGGAGGAACGTTTGCATATATGATGTATGTGCTACATATTATTTAGGAGCATTTATACACAAAGGGGTTTGAGCCGCATGAAGGTAGAGGGTATGGAGGATGGGCCTGTCTTCTACCAGCTGTTAAGGAGCGACCTGCCTGGCTCAGTGTTTAAAGATTTTTGTTTCCTACAATTGCACTAATACAAGTTATATTAAAAAGCCAAATGACCCCTTTAACAAATGAAAAAGAGATGAGGGTTTAAGATAATGAGAATATTATAGCAAAGCTCACACTGTGCCTGATTATAACAGGAGTCCTACAGCTAGACCTCCACGGAGTACTGTGAGAATGCCCCCCCTGGAGTTGTTATAAATACAACAAACCCTAATATGTCATAATGAAAATGCATATTCTAATACAGTATGATCCCCTTAATGAGGAAAACTGGAGGGGGTATGTGGTAGCTTTATTTATAATCCTCTAAATCTAGGTAAATTGCAAACATTTAAAATTTCTGTACAAATAGTGTCACCAAGAGCCATCAAACCGAGTCTATTTGGTCTGGAGAAAGGACCACTTAACAGACAAAGTCAAAGTGTGACCAGATGTTAGGCAACAACTGCGGTGAGGGGAGTCCATCTAAAACTGAGAAACAAGTCAGAAGGTGAATGTGACTCCCATGCTTCTAGAAGGAATCGAGGAAAGTCTTTGCATTCAATAGCCATATTTGTTACTGTCTAAATTGAACTTCGGGTGGAAACAGTTTCCTGTCTGCCTGCACTATTTGTTTCCTGATATCCAGAAACACTGGTTTTCTGAAACAAGTCTAAGTAATATAGGATTTTCCTTTGTTAATATTGAAGTCTTTTACCTCTGGGGCAGAACCTGTTCTCTTCCTCTCACATCCACCCCTCTCTCTCTCTCAGCAAAGCATATTTCCTTCTCTCTCTAATTGGATTTTCTAAAAGGATCTGTTTCCCTTTCTCTCTTCCAGATGCTCAAGATATAGCGCTGTACAAAAAGCCGCTGGCTGGTGTCGTTCTTGTCTTTTTCTGCCACATTAACCCGGTAGGGGGTTTAACAGCCTGAGATTTTGAAAAGCTGTTGTCAAGTCATGAAAGCCCCCAAACACAACTTAAATGGTTATTAGCTAGTAGGAAACGTCCCCTGCATTCTAATACCTCCATTTAAATAACAATAATAAAGAAAATAATCACAATAAGAGTAAACTCCATGCCTTCACAGCCATGATTATATCCTACCACCCACAGTCCACACAGGCCACAGGGAATTTATATGGGGCCTAAGGTGAGGGCATGGCTTTGGCTTGGTGGGCACGCCTGATTTCGCAGGCTGCCAGCAGGGGTCGCCCAAGTCATCTAGCCGCTAAATCAGAGCTTCCATGACATTGTGGATAATTCCTTTAAACAATCCAAAGCATAGACAAAAGAGCCAAGGGGGTTCCTTGCTCTATTAAAAGCCCTGAAACACATGTATTTGCCAAATGGAAAGGTACAGAATTAATTGGAAAATAGATGGAATTTGTATTCCTCAGCTCCCTTGGAGGTTTTATAATTAATAAATATTTGTTAAGCCTTTAATAAG
This sequence comes from Avahi laniger, assembly GCA_963575035.1. Lineage (NCBI taxonomy): Eukaryota > Metazoa > Chordata > Mammalia > Primates > Indriidae > Avahi > Avahi laniger. Next base: position 44,533 of record CAUYSK010047787.1, read on the forward strand.
TATGAAGTACCATATATGTGCTAAACAAAACAAGCTTTTGCAGGCATCAGAATGTACTTATGGTGCAATCTATATTAGATTAAAAGATATGAAAGTTAAGAATAAGAGCAACGCTAACAGTGCCACGTATGATTCTTTATCATGAGCCAGGCATTTTCCCTAAATTATTGCTTTCCTCCCAATGAATGATCTGTCAAAGTAGATATTATCATTATTCCCATTTCATAGGTTTTTGTATAAAGCCAAAAAAGCTCTGCAAGATTTAGTCATTTGCCTCAGGAAGCCCAGCCAGTAAGTAGAAGAGCCCAGATTTAAATTCAGCTTTATATCCAACTCTTCCCAACTCCCAAACTGGTATTCTTTCTACAGCCCTATATTATAGCCAGCATAACAAAATTTACGTATTCCTGAAGCCAAGGATGCCAAAGGAACTGCTCCCACAGAAAAAAGTACCAGCCATTTTCAGGGATAATTAATGAAGTACAAATTGCATAGGTTAATAAAAAAAACAACTGTGTTGACTATGGGGCTTCTGAAGTAATGTCTCGAGTGTTTTTATTTCCTTATGTATATTCAATACTTTATAAAATGTCTACAGATGTGAAATTTATAGTAAATATGTTGTACAGTCTTAATTGCTAAATGATTACAAAGTAACTAAACAAGAGGTGGCAGGTTGCCCTGTGGCTTTATTCATCTCTTTCTGGAGAGCAGCAAAATCATAAAGTCTTCTCTGACACAACAGGTTTCTATGGTTACACGAGACGTAAATATATTATATGTCCTGTGCGCTGTGAAAGGACCAGCCAGGCACTGTGTGTGCAGCAGACCCCCAGAGGGAGAGCACTTGTGTGGATGGCACTCCACAGCCAGCTAAATATTTGTTTCTAGGTTTACAAGCGGGTGGAAGCAGGAATAAAAGCTGTCGGTGCTACGTAGACTGTCTGCATAGTTCAATAAATGTAACGGCATGCTGGCCGTAAAGAAATGCAAAGAACGAAATGGCTTCTGCTTTGTCAGGCTTGAAAACCAGTCCACAGCGAGCCGAGTGAGGCAGAGGCTTCGTCTATCACCCCTTCTGATTGCAGGATGGCCTGTCTTCTCCCACTGGGCGTCTGCACAGAATCCACATGTATCCAGATCATTCTGTTGGTGGTCTACGTTTTTTTTAAAACCTTAAAGAAGCATAATCAGATAGTGGCTGCTGAGAAACCAAATAAGAATAGTAGTTTCCAATCAAGATAGGATATACTCGGAGACTGAATCCAAGATTTACTATTTCCATCATGAGAAGTGACAAATTGCAATAATCTGCATCATTAAGACTCAGGATGGAATATTGGAAAATCCAAATTTAAAAAGCAAGGGTAATAACAACTTAGATTTCTCCAGAGTTATTTTTACTGCACAAATTGTGAAGCAATGTTAAATGAATAAATGATGGTGCCTGCCCATTAAACAGAATCCCTAACACCCTGAACTATACCCTCTCCCTGCGTAACTCCGAAGTGTTTCATAGAGCACCTGTCCCTGACTGCACATGTTCCAGGGGCCCTGGAATCTAGGAAGGTAGTTACTGAGACAGCTACATTCCTCTTTTCCTTTTTAATGATTAGAGAAAGGAAAAGAAAGGACAGGCCAAAAATTCCTAGGAAAGAAAGAAGTAAGCTTTTCTGAAAAAACAGTATTTACCTGGAGAAAGTGCTCATTGGTATCCTTCAGAACAAAAAGTAATGACTACTGCTGGACATTTTTGCTTTTAAGGTCTTTAAGAACACGTTAAACATTCTTCTTTTAAATATAAATGCATCCTGATGCTTGTCAGCCAAAGGAAGTCTTAAATAAATCCCTGATACATTTATCAAGTCAAAGGGGATGATCTGGGTTAGGAAAATAACATAGAGATCCTGTTTGGGGAAGAAAGGGCACATATGCTAGGTATCTGGCCTTCCTGGAGAGAAAGTGAGCAGCCTGGTTTCCTGCAGCTGTCTTTCAGGATCCAGAAATGTGTGAAGGCAAGAATGGAGAGGGAATTATGAGATGAACCAAAGGGAAGGCCGTGGTGATCCCAGGACAGCCCTGCATGTGGCAGATTGCTTGCCGAAATAAGGCTGCCTAATGAGTAGCTTGGATTGATTTGAAGACATGGAAATATAAGGCTGAGACTGTGCCAACGGTCCCCCTGGGGTTTGGGCCATCTCAGCTGGATGCTATGTGTGCCAAACACAATGCAAAACCAACATTTCCAGGCTGAAATGTAGGGTTCCAAATGTGTCATTTGGATTTCATTTTAAAATCAGGGTTTGAGCCATGTCTTTGGCCCGGATAAAAGGATAAGGGGTCAGGACCATATCAAGGACAGGAGGGGGGTGTTGCAAAGGACAGAGCAGAGAGGGAATGGTGATAGCTTCCAACTCATCCACCCACCATCTTGTCCCCTTCATGTAATGTGATAATCCTTATGTACAGCCAGCACTCCTCTGTGGGCTCCCCTCCAGGACATAGCTGCTGCCATCTCCAATCCTGGCTCATGTCACTCTACACCCTTGGAATGTTCCACCCTCTCTTTAGACAACCCACATCTCTCCCCATCAATAAACTCTGCCTAATATTTACCTCCTCCATGAAGGCAATCTCTCTCACTAATCCCAATTGGCTTTGAACATACAGATCCTTTCATCTAACTTTTAGCACTCGAAGATTCGATTACATAAATTCTACGATCATCTCCAGCTCTAAAATGTTATCCATAGTTTAATGGAATAGCTGAACAAGCACCCCAGTAATGAGAGGGTCCCTGTCTTTGAGTCCAGTGTGTTTCTGGAGCCACACCCTGCAGCAGAGCTGGATTGGGCTCATACCACTGCATTTGTTCCAGTAAGTTCAGCAAGTCTGACAGCACATGGGAGGGTTAAAAGCAATGATAAATCAGTGTTTATTAGACAGTGCTGAGTGAAAAGAGCAGTGAAAAACAGGTAATGTCTATTCCTTCATTCATTCATCAAATGTTTGCTGAGCCTCTTCCGTGTGGAGAAAAACAGGGAGTAATAGAGGCACAGTCTCTGCTCTCCTGGAGCCACCGGTCAAGAACAATACTGAGTGACAACTGGGAAGAGGGACACCTAAAGCTACACTTTGAGCCCTCAAGAATCAGTGGAATGGTTAGTGGAAGAGCAAGATAAACACAGAACAACTCTAAAGGAACTCTATGTATGTGCGAAGACAAAATGGGATAGAACGGCATGAGCTAAAGTGCTAAAGGTGTTTGAGAAACGAGAAAGAGAGGTATGGTGTTCTGGACTTAGAGAAGGCAGGCAAGCCCACTGAAGGACGCTGAAGATTGAGATGAACAGAAAGAAAAGAAGAATAGACCCTTGCTTACTGTCTACCGTAGATTAAGGGCTGTGTTAGGAATTTCCAGGACATTATCTAGTTTTAAGACTCACAACAACTCTATGAGGTAAAGATCACAATTCCCATTTTATAGATGAGAAAAGTGAGTCTAAAGACTGTTAAACAACTTGCCCCAAATAATAGTTATTAATTTATGGGGCCAGAATTTGCCTCTAAGTTTAATGTTGTTCCATACACCCACCCACATCTCTCCCTTGCTCCCCATCACCATCCTTAGTCCATGCAAGGCCTGTCTATCCAGTCACCCACCTGTCACTTGTCCCCTGGGCCCTACTCACATTCCTGTTCCCCATTGGCAACCATTCTAATGTGTTTACCATGTATCATTTTGACTGAATCTCTATCCCCAAAACCTACATATAGGTATTTTAATCATGTATCTGATATCATCTTACATAGTTCATTCTTTCTTATTTTTACATTTCATCCTATGTTTTTTTTTTGTTTTGTTTTGTTTTTTTTTAAGACAGACTCTAGCCCTGGCTAGAGTGAGTGCCATGGCATCAGTCTAGCTCACAGCAACCTCAGACTCCTGGGCTCAAGTGATCCTCCTGCCTCAGCCTCCCCAGTAGCTGGGACTACAGGCATGAGTCACCATGTCTGGCTAATTTTTTCTATATACTTTTAGCTGTCCAATTAATTTCTTTCTATTTTTGGTAGAGACGCGGTCTCGCTCTTGCTCAGGCTAGTCTCGAACTTCTGAGCTCAAACAATCCGCCTGCCTCGGCCTCTCAGAGTGCTAGGATTATAGGCGTGAGCCACCGTGCCCGGCCCACCCTGTGTTTTTAAGACCAATCTGTCCGTGCTGCTTTGTATATTTTCCTAAAATTTTATTATGAAAAATTAAACGTATAGAAAAATTTAAAGAATTATATGGTGAATATCCATATACCTACTGCCTTGATTCTATAATTAATATTTTAATAAAATTATTTTATCACATACCTATACAACTATTTTTCCCTTTTTCCATTCATCAATTCATTTTGTATTTGAATGCAATTCAAAGTATATTACAGATTACAAAGTTCCCCCAAATACTTCAAGAAGGCATATTATGACCTAGAGTACAGTATTTGTTTATGAAATTTTATATATAGTAAAAAAATAGAAGTTACACAAAATGAACTTCATAAATCATAATGTATACTGAGTGAGCTTTGACAATGGCATGCACTTGTGTTCATAAACTCTATCAAGATTTAGAACATTACTTTCACCCTAGAAAGTTCCTTCATGATCCTTCCCAGCCAATTTTTGCCCCTACCCCAGAGGCAAACCTTCTGACTTTTTTCCACCAGAGATTAATTAAACCTGTTCTAGAACTTCATATACACAGGATCATACAGTACATACTCTTCTGCGTAAGGTTCCTTTCAGTTAGCAAAGTATTTCTGAGACTCAGCCACATTGTTGTGTGTATTTACAGTTGGTTACTTTTTATTGTTGAGTACTATTCCATTGTATGACTATAGCCCTGTTTGTTTAATCATTCTTCTGCTGATGGTCACCTGAACTGCTTTCTAATTTGGGGGTATTATGAATAAAGCTTCTAACAACATTCATGTAGAACTTTTTGTGAACATATATTTTCATTTCTCTTGGGAAAATACCTCAGAGTGAAATTGCTAACCCATAGAATAGGTACATACTTAGTTTCATAAAAGCCATTAGAACTTTTTCTAGAGTTATTATATATTTACAGTCACCCCAATAATCCATAAGCACTCCAGTTGCTCTACATCCCCACTAACATTTGTGTTGTCAATTTTTAAAATTTTATCCCTTCTAATGGGAATGAAGTGGTATCTTCTTGTGGTTTAAGTTGCATTTCCTTGATGACTAATGATGTTAAGTATTTTCTGATGTGCACATTGCCATTCACATAACATTTTAAAGTATCTGTTCATATTTTTCTATATTTTTAAATTGGATTATTTGTTATTCTGTTATTGAGTTGTAAGAGTTCTTTACATATTCTAGACACCAGTCAGATATATGATTTTTGGTTTGCCTATTCATCTTCTTCATTATATCTTTTGATGAGCATAAGTATTAAATTGTGATGAAGTCTAATTCTGTGGTCCCCAACCCCCAGGCTAAGGACCGGTGCCAGTCCGTGGCCTGTTAGGAACTAGGCCGCACAGCAGGAGGTGAGTGCAAATGAGCCAGCAAAGCTTCATCTGTATTTACAGCCGCTCCCCATTGCGTGCATCACCGCCTGGGCTCCGCCTCCTGTCAGATCAGCGGCAGCATCAGGTTCTCATAGGAGCACGAACTCTACTGTAAACTGTACATGCGAGGGATCTAGGTTGCCGCTCCTTATGAGAATCTAATGCCTGATGATGAGGTAGACCTGAGGCGGTGATGCTAGCGTTGGGGAGCAGCTGCAAATACAGATTATTATTAGCAGAGATGTTTGACTGCTCAGAGACCATAATAAATC
>CAUYSK010047788.1:0-15338 GCA_963575035.1 Avahi laniger
TACAGTAAAGATGGTCAATGTACCTAAAACGCGAAGAACTTTCTGTAAGAAGTGTGGCAAGCATCAACCTCACAAAGTGACCCAGTATAAGAAGGGCAAGGATTCCCTGTATGCCCAGGGAAAGAGGCGCTATGATCGGAAGCAGAGTGGCTATGGTGGGCAGACAAAGCCAATTTTCCGGAAGAAGGCTAAAACCACAAAGAAGATTGTGCTAAGGTTGGAATGTGTTGAGCCTAACTGCAGATCCAAGAGGATGCTGGCCATTAAGAGATGCAAGCATTTTGAACTGGGAGGAGATAAGAAAAGAAAAGGCCAAGTGATCCAGTTCTAAACTTTGGGACTCTTTTTGTCCTTTAATTTTGAGGAGAAAATGTTGAAGCTATAGAAAAATTAACCTGTAGGGAAATAAATACAATGATGTTAAAACCTTTTGTGTTTTTAGTCTTTTAAGTAGAATTGCATGTTTAATGTTGTTCTAAATTTAGGAACTAACAGTAAATTCTTTGGAAGTGAACAAAGGTTTATCCTCTTCTCAAATTCTATTTAAAATTCAATTCCCCAAAATTGGAATTTTGTATTTACATATAAAGACAAGTCCTGCCTCAATACTTTGCAACCAAGTTATAGAGATAGAATAGGGGAAAATAAAGAACATCTAGGAAGGGTCTCAATCAGATTTAGGAAAAAAAAATATAAACTAGGAGCAGAGGAGCCAAGTTGAGGGATAATAAGAGGTGACTTTCTGCAAATGTTCTGTCTAGTAGGGGCCACTAGCCACATAGCTTTTTAAATTAAAAATGCAATTCCTCAGTTATACTAGCCATATTTAGTACTGAACAGCCACATATGGCTAGCTTATCACACAACACAGATATAAAACATTTCCACTACAGAAAGTTATTTTGAACAATATTAAAATGTTTTTTACTTATTTTTTAGATACAGGGTCTCACTCTGTTGCCCAGGCTGGAGTATAGTGGCATAATGATAGGTCACTGTAACCTTGAACTCCTGGCCTCAAGCGATCCTTTTGCCTCAGCCTCTCCAAGCACTGAGATTACAATCGTGAGCCACTGTGCTAACCAGGACAGCACTTTTAGATCATGGTCTTTAATATATGCCAGGAACTCAAAATTGACTTCAAATTACAAAAAGTTCTGCATCTAGGGAAAGTGAAAAATTATGAGTCCATGATAACATAAACCTTGTTTTTTGAACCTCGTAGAATGCGCTCTTGGAGGTATTCAAATATTAGAACTTCTTGACAGTTGGGAGGGTTGAGGAGGTAAGCAGTTATGAATGAAAAGACAATGGAAGGTTGAAACTCAGAATGAAAAAAATTCAGCCTAGTAATTACCTATGTAAGGCAAGAAAGAGTAAGTTGAGTATCAGTGAAAGGATTAAATAAATTGGGAAAGTGTATAGGTTATAAGAGGACAATTTCTGCTTTTTGTATATAAATTTCAAGTGGACTGAAAGATACATGGGAATGACTAAATTAGTAGAATTAGAGGAATGAAAAGGGCTAGGGTGTAGGGAGTGACAGATGGTTAGCACTTAACCCCAATATAGACATATAGATTCATTTGTTGATGAAAAAATTGTTTTTCTACAATAACAAAAATCAGACGTGCACAATTTTTAAATACACCATGTTACATTTCAAAGAATTTTTTTTTTTTTTTTTGAGACAAGAGTCTTGCTCTGTCACTTGGGCTAGAGTGCCATGGTGTCAGCCTAGCTCACAGCAACCTCAAACTTCTGGGCTGAAGTAGGATGCTTAGACCCTGATAACCCTGATAACGTTTGAAAGTACAAACAACTGCCTCTTTCAAGGAGAACCATAACGGATTGGCAGCATGCCATTAACCGTCACCTTAACAGAGCAACTCATAAAATACTTCAAAAGGAAATAATATATATTATTCAATCACTTTGGATGAACCAAATGATACTACTGACTTGGCGCAGGTTTTATATCTCATTTGGGTCATAGCAGATTTTCTTTGCTACAGAAGAGTTACTTGCTTTGGGCACTCTTGTGATGAGAACATGAGTAATAGTTATCTTCAACAACTTTCAAGATAAATGTGAAGTTGGACTGAATTTGGTAAATTTAGTGAGTGTGTGTACAGACGGTACACCTTCTGTGACAGGAAAACATGAAGGGCTTATTGCACAGAAAAAAAGGTATTAACAGATCCAGATTCTCTCATTTCTTTTCATTGTCTCTTCCATCAGTAAAATCTCTGTGCTAAAGCTACTATTTTTAAGTGACACTTTGCAGCAAGTTATAAGTATTGTTAACAATATTTGTGCAAATGCAACATGGCATTGTCAGTTTAGTAACATGCTAAAGTTGAATGATGAGGTATTCAGTGTGGATTTGCCGTATCGTAAAGTATGGTGGCTATGGCACGGATAGGTGTTACCCAAAATTTGTCTCTGTGAGAACAGATAAATTTTATGAAGAAAAGAATCAAAAATGTGAATTATTGAAAGAAGATTTCTATAGGAATGCAGCATTTCTGTGTGAGATCACATCAAGTCACAATGACTTGAATAGTTCTTTGCAAGGTAAAACTAAGTCCATATACGATATGTGGCCCAATATGCAAGCATTAAAAAAAAAGCTATCTTTTTACAAAACACTTCTTCAAAAGGAAATTTCAGATGAACATTTTCCCCAGTTAGCAAAGGTCATTGATGAGCAGGACGATATATGTGAATCATTTGAAGAATACACAGCTGTTACAGACCTTAACTCGAAAACACAATGAAAGTTTCACTAACTTTGAGAATCATGACATCACACTCTAATTAGCATTTCAACCTCACATAGTTGATATCACCAAGGTACCTAAAAGAACTACAGATAGAAGTGATTGAGCTCTCAGTAAATGACATTTTAAAGTCATTGTTTGATGATAAGAAAGACCCAATTGCAATATGGAAAAATGCAGAATACCCACGCCTTCAGCAACATGACTGAAAAATGCTTTCTTGCTTTTCAACCACTTATTGTTTTAATCTGCATTCTCCTACTTAACCCAAATCAAGACACCCTTAAGGTTATAAATGACTGATACCATCTAGAGGATCAACTGAAACTGCGGATCTCCATGCTGCAACCAAATATTCAAATGCTTTCCAACAAAAAGCAGAGATAACAAAGTCATTAAAAGGTTAACTTTAACAAATAGTTTTCATTTTTGGAAATTATTAAGTTCATAGTATTTTTTAGATTTTCACAAAATAATGTATTTTTTAAAGTGTATCTAATTGAAGTTTCTTGAATGTGGCCTTATTTGATCATAGCTAAATTAATGTGGCCTTCCAACATGAAAAGCTTCCCCATCCCTGCTCTGGACAATGTTTAGTTTCAGAGAATCAGTTCTGCATAGAAACTTTTAAAGATCATATATAAATAGTTTTAATAAAAATGTTCTAACATTTAAAGCAGCATCTAGTCCAGGCATAGTGGCTCATGTCTAATCCCAGCATTTGGGGAGGCCAAGGCAGGAGGAGCTCTTGAGGCTAGGAGTTTGAGGCCAGCTTGGGCAACATAGTAAGACCCCTGCCTCTACAAAAAAATTTAAGAGAATGATAAAAAAGCAAAACAGCATTTACTAGGAGTATTTGAATTTTCACAAAAGAAAAAAAAAGCCCCAAATATTTTCACAAGACAAAGGGAAGAGCAGTCATTTTTAAAGAAACAGTCATATAGAGACTCTATTTCCAAGCCCAAAGCAGCAATTATATTATGCAAACACAGAAGAAGCTTTTCTCTTGTAATTTTGACTTTCTTCTTTGTTCACAAAATCCAGTTTTGAGGTTATTACAATCGTCTAGTGGAGAGGCTGATTTGTTAGGGCAGTAGGAATGAATAGAATGAAACAGTTAATATTGATTCTATTTTCCATGATTCTTTGAAGTCAGTTACTTTTCCATTCCCTCTGCCCTAGTTCAAATCAACATTTAGCTGGTATATTGCCACATTTTTTAAGTTAAAAACTTAAAATTTCTGCTCCCTCTCCCACCCACCCCCCAAAATAAACTCAGAAATCACAACAAACATTATGTGAACATTATAAAATTTATAAAAGCTGAAGTCTGTCTCAAAGCAATTTCTACTTTATGCTTGGTATTTACAATACAAATTTGTATTTAAAAACTGTATATGTAGAATACACCTAAACAACCTAAAAAGTGATATGCTTAACAACTTATATATAGTTTCATACTAAACAAGTTTTCACTATAATTTAGAACATATTAGGCCCCCCAGGTATATTTTCTGCATACAGAAACTCAAATTTCTTTAGTTGAAATGTAAGAAGAACATTGATAAAATTCTTATGAACAGAGAAATCGGGATCAATAACTGTTTAACATTAAAAGATAACTCCACAACCACCCTGGAAACTTCAGGCTTAAATTAATATAATTGCAATGAACTGATAAAAAGTTAACCCCACTGCTCCCCTTTCCCCTCTAAAAAAAAAAAAAGTTAACCCCATAGTAAAATTAAATTTGATTTAATGAAATTAAAGTTTTGGAATCAAATGACTTAAATTGTTAGACTAACACACATTCCTCCTCTCAAGCAAGTATACAAAAAGCTTCCCTTTCTTGATGTGACACTGTTAAATCATAAATGAATTCCAAAAAGTTATGTAATGAAATGAAATTTCTTTTTGTGGTATTGTCTATTACTTTAACATATCAGAGGAATTTACATAACAGCCTAGAGAACAGAAGTAAGAGATAACAGGTACTTCAGTACTACCCATATTATCTACTAAGACCACAGTATGAGCAACAGAGTGTAGATTCATAGTAGTAGTTCCTTGAATAAAAGAGCTTAGACAGAATCTTCCACAAACACAGGTTTTTGCAGTATCCAAATCTTCACAAAGATGGAATGGAATGATATGAGAGCCATATGGAATCCTATTGGAAAAAATGTTTAAAAACATGTTACTAGATTCAGAACTTCATGTATTAGGACAAAATTATTAGGACACTGAATTATACCAATGAAAAGTAAAATTACATTATTACTTAAGTGACGTAGTATTTCTCTTCCTAATTGGTAAGAATGGGAAAAATATACTAATAAACAGCGTATGATATATTGGGAACCTAAGACACTACTCCATAAAATATCTTTCAGCCTGGCCACTTAATAGCATAATTTACTAAATAGAATGAAAAAGTCATCTGTCCTTTATATATACTCTCCTAGGCATCAATTGTTCAAAAGGGAAATTTAAACTTTTCAAAACAATTTGTTTGGGACATTAGTTTTACTTGACTGGCTGAACCAGTAAGGCTAACCTTACTTAAATCATTTAACCTCACCTTGCTTAAATCATTTTGCCTTCCTACTTAATACTCTTCAATGGTACCCAATGCAATTAAAATCAAATCAAACTTGTTGTGATCATCTACAAGACACTAAGAAAGTCCTGAGATTGCCTGCCCACTGCCCAACTCCCCTCAGCTGAACACAGCCATGCCTGTTACTTTGTCTCCCACATGCTGTCTTGTTCTTTTTTGTTTCTCTAGTACCCAGCTTAGGTTAGCACTCAATAGGTGCTCAGGTATTTTTCAACAAATAAATAAGCCTACTCTTATAAGTTAAACTAGAGTTAAAACCCTATCAGAAAAGTCTGAAAAGATATACATCAAATCAAAAATAGTAGTTACCTTTAGTAGGGGATCTAGAATGGGCTCTATTTGCAATTTTTTATTTTTCATTAAAAAAATTAATTTGTTGCTTGTGTAAGTAATCATTTTTTAAAAACTGCTAAGAAGTACCTATCACATGTTTACATTAATCTCTTTCAGGATAGTTACAGAATGAGGAAACAGATAACAATTAAAAACTGTATTTTCTATCTAACATAACTTAAATTCCCACATATTTTCCTAGATCATAACTTTTATGTTTCTAACCACTAGTTAAGACCATTTGTCGACAGGTATTGCTGTCATAACTTTGGATCTATATCCTTTTTAAAACAAGGGGGCTGAAAACACGCAAAATTAAACTTCAGTAAAGCTTAGGGTCACTTTACAAGAAGCCATATTAATAGAGGGCAAGTTTAAAAAATACATAAATACTGTAATGTTAATTCATTCAGCACTAACAAATTATTTTGCTGTGGAATTGTACCTAGCCAATTATATCACATTTTGATTATCTATTTTTTTCCTTCCAATACTGTCCTTTTTCCTATGTTGGACTTCAGTCAATTTTTACCTGATCATTTAGCCAATTTGTTATAGTCTTATCAAATCCTTGAAAATTGTTCATAACATTTCATTTGGACATAATTTTCAAATTCAAATAAATACATAATTTCTTTTATATACGTCTGAGAGAAACAAGAGCTCAGGAGAAACTCATTGCCAAAAGACACCATTTGGAATTCCTTCAAATAGGGTGTTTTAACCTGAATCATCAATATCACTTCTGAAGATTCAAAGAAATATATGTAACATAAAATAGAGGCCCATCTCCAGAGATTCTGAACTAGTTGGTGTGAGGTGGAATCTAGGCATCTATGTTTCTCATGTATGTTATTTAAAAGCTCCTCTAGGCTGGGCATGGTGGCTCATGCCTGTAATCCTAGAACTCTTGGAGGCCGAGGCGGGTGGATCGCTCAAGGTCAGGAGTTCAAGATCAGCCTGAGCAAGAGCGAGACCCCATCTCTACTAAAAAAACAGAAAGAAATGATCTGGACAACTAAAAATATATATATAAAAAATTAGCCGGGCATGGTGGCGCATGCCTGTAGTCCCAGCTACCCAGGAGGCTGAGGCAGAAGGATTGCCTGAGCCCAGGAGTTTGAGGTTGCTGTGAGCTAGGCTGACCCCACGGCACTCTAGCCAGGGCAACAGAGCCAGACTCTGTCTCTAAATAAATAAATAAAAGCTCCTCTACAGCTAATGAGAACAACATTGATTGATTTTTAATTGCCAGACAAGCAAATTACATATATTTATATATCCAATAAATATTTCAGACCTTTTATGAGCCAGGCATTGGTCTAGGCAATTACATGTATTATCATTTAACAGGCAATTCTTAACTCCTAGTTAAGGGTCAATGCCTTAAACCAGTACTTCCAAACAGTACATCATCAGCATCACCTGGGAACTTGTTAGAGATAAAATGTCTTTAGCCCCACCCAAAACTTACTGAGAATCTCTGAGGGTGGGGAACAGCAATCTTTTCAAATTAGCCTCACCTTTTTTTTAGATTTTTTTCTTTTGTTTTTAATTCTGTCTCTGTAGAGACTGTCAAGAATTGCTAATGCTGACTATATTTCAAGTCATCATGCAGGGTACTGGGAAAAGTTTTCAATTAGCAATAATCGTGCCTCAGATAAACCTCATTGGCTACAATACTGCCACTGTGCAAAGCTAGAACAACAGTTCTTCCACGGGGGATGGTAAGGAGGGAGGACTGGATTGGGTTTCAGTGAGGTCCAGGAGCATAAAAATTACATGCAAAATTCCGTGGACTCACATATGCATTTTTCTGGATCTTTGACTTTGGTCAGTTTTTAAAGAGCCCTTAGTCCCTAAAAAAAAATTAAAAAAATTAAGCCAGCTGGGCACGTGGCTCACACCTGTAATCCCAGTAACTTAAGAGGCTGAGGTGGGAGGAATGCTTGAGCCCAGGAGTTTGAGGCTGCAGTGAGCTGTGAGCCTGGGCAACAGAGCGAGAACCAGTCTTAAGAAAAAAAAAAAAAAACAAAACAAAGGCTTAGGCGAAGAGAACCAACTGCTACTGAGTACTACTGCATGCCAAATACTTCTGCATCATATTAGCTCATTTATCTTCACAACTCTGTAAAGTGGCTATTATTGTTCCTGTTTCAGATTCACAGATGAGAAAACTGAATCAGAGATGTTAAATGGCTTGCTAAAGTCATACAAGGGGGTGAAGCCAGGAATCAAATCCAACTCTCACTTCAAAGACCACACTTCACCACTATGTCAGATTGGAGTTCTCAAAGGGTACATCAGAATCACCTGGAGGACTTATTAAAACACAGATAGCTGGACCCCACTCTCAGTTTCTGATTCAGGAGGTCTGTGGTGTAGCCCAAGAACGTGCTTTTTTTTTTTTTCTCTGAGACAGAGTCTCTCTGTCACCTTAGGCTGGAGTACAGTGGTGAGATCATAGCTCACTGCAGCCTTGAACTCCAGGGCTCAAACGATTCTCCTGCCTCAGCCTCCCACATAGCTGGGACTACAGATGCAAGCTACCACAGCTACCTGATTTTTAAAATTTATTTTGTAGAGATGGGTTCTATGTTGCCCAGGCTGGTCTTAAACTCTTGGGCTCAAGTGATCCACCTCAAAACCCCAAAGTGCTGGGAATACAGACATGAATCATCACACCCAGTCAGAACTTACATCTCTAAAAAGTTCCCAGGTGATGCTGATGCTGCTGGTAAACGGACACACTTTGAGAAACAATGCTATTCACTCATTCAACTACTTATTCAGTGTGGAATATATGCCAGGGGATACCACGTTTTAGATCCTAGGGCAATGCAGAACAAAACCACATCCATGCATTCATGAATCTTAACATTCTAGTGGGGGAAAACTGACAGCAAACAAAAAAAAAATTAAAAAAAAAAATAGGCCTGGCACGGTGGCTCACGCCTGTAATCCCAGCATTTTGGGAGGCTGAGGCAGAAGGAACACTTGAGGCCAGGATTTCGGGACTAGCCTGGGCAACATAGCAAGACCCCATCTCTACAAAAAAATTAAAAAATTAGCCAGGTGCGGTGGTGTGTGCCTGTAGTCCTAGGCAATCAAGAGTAATGAGTCCTATGACAAAAAAATCAAGCAATATAAGGAGATGTGGAATAAAACTTTTGATAAGATGAACAGGTAAGACCTTTTTGGAATGACATTTGGGCAGGGAACTGAATAAAGTCAAAGACTGAGTATGAGACTTCCTGGAGGAAAATCATTCTAAGCAGAGGCAAAAAGCAGCAAGAAGGACATTATAGCATGGGGTCAGATTATGCACAGAATTGTAGGCTATATCAGACTTTATTACTCTGAGTTTGATGAGAATACTAGGATCAAAGGTACCTTTTATGACTATTAAAATCTTACCTATTATTTAATACAGTTTGTGCAGAATATTCCAATAAAGTTAATGGCACTTGCAGCATTATAACTGGAAGGGCTTCTGGTTGTTCAAAACGATTTCCAAAAAGATCCAGGTATTCAAGGGATAAATTTTTAAATTCACTAGGCAAAAATGGAAGCTTATTTCGGGCTGCTGATAAAAAACGAAGGTTTGTTAGTTGTCCTATCTTGAAAGGAAGTCGAATCAATTCATTATCGTCAAGTTTTATATCTGTGAGTTCTCGGAGCTGACAGAACTGCACAGGGAGTGCCTTGATTCTGTTCTTGCTGAGATCCAAACGCCGAAGTGACTTTTGGAGTGTAGAGTGACACAAGGTTACACTAAATGACTCCAAGTGATTGTCATTCAGGTTAAGTTCTTGAAGGTATATGAGGTCTCCAATTGTAGCTGGAAGCTTTTTTATATGGTTGTGACTCAAGTCTAATTTCCTAAGGTTTTTTAAGCAGAGCATGCGCATATCAACTCGGACAAGCCCACAATAAGAAGCCTGAAGATGTTTCAGGGAATAAGGAAAGTTCTTGCTTAGAGGATAGTCCTTTTTGGATGTGATAACCATTTTAGTTTTAAACTTTTCAAATTCTGAAGGCTTCACTGGTGTGAGTGTTGAAAGTGGTGTGTCAACATCACAGCCTCTATGAACCAGTCTCACAGCTGAAAGGAAACCCTTTAAACTGCTGGAATTGGCCTGAATAAACAAAAATAAGTTGTGGCATTATAAATTCCATTTCGATAGGTAACATATACATGCTAGTTCTTCCCCTAACAAACTCTGTAGTTATACATGAATGTGATACAATCATTTATTGAAATTGGCTGTAAAACATAAATTTTTTACCAGCCTGAGCAACATAGTGAGACTTCATCTCTATAAAAAATACAAAATTGCTGGGTGTGGTGGCTTGCTTGTGCCTGTAGTCCCAGCTACTTGGGGGGCTGAGGCAGGAAGATTGCTTGAACCCAGCTGTCTGAAGTTGCAGTGAGCTATGGTGATACCACTACACTTTACCCCAGGCAATAGAGACACTGTCTCAATAAATAAATACACATTTTTTAAATATTTTTACTAAATTTCAAATTTAAAGGTGCTTGAAAAAAATTATGTTGAGAGACACATTCTAAGTAAAACAGTTCAAAGGGGAATGATAAGAGTATACAATAAGGCAGGAAAGCCTTAGAGATACCACTTAAGATAGGGTATAAGATGAACTGACCCAAATTTCCAGTGCCTCTGAGATAAGACACATGCTGTGTACTACAAAACGCCCAGGGTGCCATTCACAGAGACTAAGACTTGTGCAAAGTGATGGCTCTCTCAAAAGCAACAAGGTGCTAGGAAACATGAAAAGCAAGAGATTGCTCCCAGCTGGTAAGACAGAGAAATCCCTGATAAAGTGGCAAATGAACTAAGTCATCAATAAAAATAGCTAATATTAAATACTTAAATCTTCAGCAAGTTTGGGAAACTAAGTATGGTGTTTTGTTGGAATGTGGAAGCAGTGTAAAGATTGGAAACATGAGGATAGATTGTAAATGAGCTCGGGCATCAAGGTAAGGCAGAGGGAATGATCAGGCTGTGGGAAACCACTGAAGAATTTTGAGCATTGAGAATTACATGACAAGAGCTAAATATTATTCTGGCAGCACTGTACACAAGGAACTGGAGTAGGAAAATTCTAGGGAAGACTTGGGTTCAGTAGGTACAGTGGAGGGTAGTGGCTTACAGACTTGAGAGTCACCCACAATAACAGTTGAGCTATGGGAATGGAAGGCAGGTATGATAGAAAACAGGCAGAGGATTGAAATAAAGCCTTCAATTTGGGGACAGAAAAAAGATTGCTAGAGATGGGAGATAAGGAAATGGCTGAGAAAACTAAAGGTAAACCAGGGTAGTGCCCTATCATAGATGCCAGGAAAGAGTATTAAAAAAGGGTGGTTGCTGGTGACTAATTCTAGAGTTCAAAAAGGATGACAAATACTTACAATGTGACAGGCAAATAGGAAGGAGATTACTGATCTTGGAGGCAGTGCTTTGAAAAAAACCAGTGAAAGGTCAAAAAGATAGTAAGAAAGCAGAGGCAATGGATTCAGCCTTGTCCTTCTAGAAATTTGTCTGTTTTATGTTATTTTTTAAGTCAGTGAGACCTCAGCTTGTTTTTAGATAGAAAGAAGTTAGTGGTAAGATAGGCAGAAGGACAAGAACAAAATAACAGGAATGTGGAAGAGGTAGGACAAAGTGATTCCATTCCATCCAAATTCCTCAAATTGTTCTTCAATTTTTAATATTCACAAAGCATTCTGCTTGGAGTTAAGGATAATGCAAGAATGAACAAGACACTGTTCCTACTCTAGGAAGGGGGAAGAAACAAAGAGGAGATAGAGCAAAAAGTTTTAAAAAAATTCCAATGGTTGATGTATTGTTAAAAATTATTATAGTAAATAAAATACAAAAAAAGACAGTTCTAACTGCATTTTATCTCCCTTTTTTTTACATCAAACTTAGATTTGTAACTTGTGGTTTTGCTGGCAAAATGGTAGACCTATACTACTTGCCTTATAGATTTCCAGTCTAAGAATACCCTAATGTTCCATCTCAGGCACCAAAACAAACTGTTTTCCTCCCCATCCTGGGATCCTTACAAAGGCTGATTCTGCCCTTTTAGAAGGCACACAAGCATATCTGGGAAGCTGCCTCCTATGCCTCTGCCTCTTCAAACTACCTGCAAGAGTCTGTCCCTATTCAACTACATGGGATATCAGGACGTTCAGCCTTCTTTAAAGAAAATACAGCCAAGCAACCTAACCATTAATGTTTCTAATACCATACCTTACTTAGACAAATATCCACAGGAGGCTCCTTTAAACGAACAGTGGCTTTCCCCTCATCCACAAATTTGGTGAAGAGTTGCTCAATGTTTTCCTTTAGCTGCTCAAAACCAAACAGAAAAAAGGACACAACTAGGTATTCTCCCAATACAACTATGTAGCTGTAGTTAAGAGTTGCCCAAAATAGTTACCTGCCTTCATACCTTCAGTCCATTAGTCTAGAGTAGGCACTCCTGCCACTAGATTACATATATATAAATCCTATGAGAGCAGGAATCTTGCCTCCTTTATTTCTCTATCCCCTGACCTAATAGGTGCTCGAAAATTTTTTAACAACTGATGTTGCCTCTGCCTTAGACTTCAATTCAACGACTATTTATCGAGAAGCCAGGTACTATGATGGGGCACGGGACACATCAGTGAATAAGTCTGGCACGGTAACTACACTTACCGAGTTGACAATCTGATAAGAGAGACAGTTATTTAAAAAGTAATTACAAGCATGACGAATACTAAGACAAGAGAAGTGTAGGCTGCTATGACCTGTTTTTAAAAAAAGCTAGGGGAAATAATGTGGGAGAAACAGAATTTATGGAACGAAAGTGAAGTTATTTTACTGTTCCCCCAAACTGAACAACTGCTTCACTTGCAGTTGTTTCACGCAGGCGGAAATTTCAGAGGCTTGAAACAGGCGGGGTTGCTATCCACTACTAAATAACAATACTGGAAATTCAGAGTCGCAGAAATAGGCAAGAAAAATAGCGAAAAGGCGTACTCTGAAACTCTTTCCTCCTTTGGGTCCGTAGGGAGACTCAGCGGACCCTGGGGTCAGGCTGTAAGTACGACTCAGGGACCAGGAGTTCAGGAACCTCGCAGGCGGACTCCCGCCTCGGCCACGGCCCTGCGCGCGAGGCCCGAGGGCGGTCCGCCTCTCGGCTCCGGGAAGGAGCGCGTGGCTGCCACCCTGGCAGGGCCTGCCCACTCCACGCACCTCGTAGCGGGTCCCGCGCTTGTCCTTCAGGGTAGAGATGAGCAGGCAGGCGGGGAGCGGGTGACTCCTGGGCGTCTGCTGACAGAGGCTCAACACGGCTCGGGTGCCCCTGCCCCGGTTCCTCAGCCCCAAGGCTGGCAAGTGCCGGCTGACCACTTCCACCTCGCAGTGTAGCTTCATCTTGCCGAGCGGCAGCAAAACACTCGGCTTTCAAACTTCCTCCTTCCCGCCACCGGGGTCCTCGAGCACGCAGGCTGTCCGCGGATCCGCCTGCCTGCTTGACTTGCCAGCGACTCGGGCTTTCTTAGCACAGTGGCTCTACGAGTCCCGGAGGAGACAACATTCCCTCTCCCTTGCAGTGCCGGGTCTTTGCTGCGGCTGTGGATCGGCGGAACGCGGCCACCGACCGCCTGAAGACCGGGCTCGCGGCCCACAAAACCGGCAGTCGGCGGGGGCGCGCCATCCTTTCTCGGCTGGCGGCGACGGTCGTTATTGTTTGCCGCGGGTTCCTTCCGTTTCCCGGGCTGACACTTAACGTGTTTTCATCACTCGTTGGGCCTCTGAGGGAAGCCCGGTGTGCGTCTGTGACATAGGGAAAGGCACTTAGAACCGTGTGAGTTGCCGCATAAGCCAGCGAGGGCGTGATATTTCCCGGCAATGACTGCTGTTTTGCTTTTGGTGACTCCAACAGGCAACACCTGTCACGCCAGAGAGGCGCTTTAAATGACTACGTTTAACTTGGCAATTCCTGTTCAACAAATCTACTTCGCAACGGCGGGTGAATTGGATGGAGTAACTGGCTTAACTGCATCTGAGACTTGGAAAGACGGTCCACACCCCACGTGACCTTGGGACGCCTTCCATGTATTTTACCAGGGCGGGGCTTAGGGGGCGTGGGAGGTGCCCGGGGCGCAAATATTACTGTTAAGGAGGAGCTCGTTCTCAAGGTTAGGGTCTTAACTCAAAATTTGCGCTATAGATCTTCCCTCACCTTATGCTGATCTCAGCATTTTATTAAACATTTTAAGCATTTTATTTAATCTGAGTTGTACTTTTGTAATTGTAAAATGGGTTTTAGAAATGTCGATATTCAACTGTGACAAAATGATTTACATGAACGTCCCCATTTACAATATGTTGAGCCTAAGGGTTTTTATGTTGCTGTTTCATTCTTAAAAACGTAATTGGTTTGTGAAAAATGATTAAGATAATAAAAGTTACTCGCACCACTTAGTATTCTTGCATGTACATCTAGTAGAACATTAAAACGATGTTCAGCATTTAGCAAGAGTTAATCTTGACGCAGGAAAGTGGACCCCAAAACTGGAGTCTAGCCTGAAGGTCGAGTGGAGCAAAGAATTAAGGAGAAAGCCCACAGAGTAAGGCAAAAGCTAGTTTATTGACGTAAGAAAATAAAAAAGGAGGCTACCCATAGAGCAGCAGCTATCTTCTCAGAGCAACGGAGAGTGAGTAGAACTTTGTGAGTTTCTGGGGTCTTATTTTATACCTTATATTTAATTTTATGTTAAGCAGAAGGAGGACTATTGCTGGGAATTCCCCGGCCAACAAGGTTGAAAACAGGGCGTCACGCAGGAATAAGAAAAGAGACAGTAGAAAACAGGGCGTCGCACAGCCGGAATAAGAAAAGAGATGGTAGAAGGGAAAGAGTGGGGTCAGGGGACTCAAGGCTTCTCCAGACCAAGAGCCCTGAGCTGAGTTCCTCACTTGTATTTATTTCTCTTAACAAAACAATCTCATCAATCAAGTTGAAGTTTAAGAAATTTTTCTCATACAAAAGCAGTTGCTGTAAGTTTCTATTCTGATTCCAATCAAAAGCAAGAAATCATTAAACCATAAAGAAGGACATATGTTGCGGGGAGTTAGCTATGCTCCCAGCAAAAAATCAGGTCCCTTAGGTAGGTGTCACAAAGGATAATAGAAAATGGAAAATAATAGAAATAAAAATACACAGAGACGAAGGTATAGTTTTATAGATTTATAAAGATAATAGACAAAGCGGGATACTCAGGGGACCTTGCCGGTAATGTGGCCAGCGTTCCCTGCAAAAAACCGGGTCCCTTTGTTAGAGTTACAAGGGATAAGAAAATAATAGAACTGGAAACTGGAAGAACTAAAAGAATACACTGAGACAAAGATGCAGTTTTATAAGTTTATAAAGATTATAGGCAAAGCGGGAACTCAGGGGCTTAGACCTCTCCGTGGGTCTCAAAAAGCCCCGAATGAAGTCTTACATAGTAACTTATAGAAAATAGTGAATAATTGTCAGGGGTAACAGATTTACATAACAACAGGTAGTTCCTCCCAGGTTAACAG
>CAUYSK010047790.1:0-20633 GCA_963575035.1 Avahi laniger
CTATCTCTCAACATCCACGCCAACATTTATTGTTTTGGGACTTTTTGATAAAGGCCAGTCTCACTGGAGATAAGTGATATCTCATTGTGGTTTTGATTTGCATTTCCCTGATGATTAGAGATGTTGAGCATTTTTTCATATATTTTTTGGCCATTATTTTGTCTTCTTTTGAAAAGGTTCTGTTCATGTCCTTTGCCCACTTTTTGATAGGGTTGTTTGAGTTTTTCTTGCTGATTTTCCTGAGTTCTAAATAGATTCTAGTTATCAATCCTTTATCAGACTTGTAGCATGTGAAACTTTCTCCTATTCTATATGTTGTCTGTTCACCACATAAACAGAAGCAAAAACAAAAACCATATCATTCTCTCAATAGATGCAGAAAAAGCATTTGACAAAATTCAACACCCTTTTATGATAAGTATGCTTAACAAAATAGGCATAAACGAGGCTTACCTAAAAATGATACAAGCCATATATGACAAACCCACAGCCAACATCAAACTGAATGGGGAAAAATTGAAAACATTCCCGCTTAGAATCGGAACCAGACAAGGTTGCCCACTATCTCCACTTCTATTCAACATAGTGCTGGAAATCCTGACCATAGCAATCAGGCAAGAGAGTGGAATTAAAGGCATACAAATGGGAACAGAAGAGATCAAACTCTCACTATTTGCTGATAACACAATATTATATCTAGAAAACCCCAAGGATTCAACCAAGAGGCTCTTGGAATTGATAAATGAATTCAGTAAAGTCTCAGGATACAAAATCAATACACAAAAATCAGAGGCATTCATATACGCCAATAGCAGTCATACCGAGAACCAAATCAAAGACTCAATTCCCTTCACAATAGCAATAAAGAAAATAAAGTACCTTCCTAAGAGGTAAAATATCTCACAGGGAGAACTATGAAACATTGAGAAAGGAAATAGCAGAGGACATAAACAGGTGGAAAACCAGACCATGCTTGTGGGTCGGCAGAATCAACATTGTTAACATGTCTATACTGGCCAGGTGCGGTGGCTCATGCCTGTAATCCTAGCACTGTGGGAGGCCGAGGCGGGTGGATTGTTTGAGCTCAGGAGTTCAAGAGCAGCCTGAGCAAGAGCGAGACCCCATCTCTACTAAAAAAATAAAAAGAAATTATCTGGACAACTAAAAATATATAGAAAAAAATAGCCGAACATCGTGGCACATGCCTGTAGTCCCAGCTATTTGAGAGACTGAGGCAGGAGGATCGCTTGAGCCCAGGAGTTTGAGGTTGCTGTGGCCTACACTAATGCCACAGTACTCACTCTAGTCAGGGCAACAGAGTGAGAATCGGTCTCAGAAAAAAAAAAAAAATGTCTATGCTACCCAAAGTGATCTACAGATTCAATGCAATCCCTATTAAAATACCAACATCATTTTTCACAGATGTAGAAAAATTAATTTTATGCTTTGTATGGAACCAGAGATGACCCTGTATAGCAAAACCAATCCTCGGCAATAAAAACAAAATGGGAGGCATTGACTTACCAGACTTCAAACTTTATTATAAGGCTGTAGTAATCAAATCAGCTTAGTACTGGCACAAAAACAGAGCCATTGACCAGTGGAACAGAACTGAGAACCCAGATATAAAACCATTCTCATATAGCCATCTAATGTTTGACAAAGCAGACAAAAACATACACTGGGGAACAGAATCCTTATTCAATAAATGGTGCTGAGAAAACTGGATAGCCACATGTAGAAGACTGAATCAGGACCCACACCTTTCACCTCTCACAAAAATCAACTCAAGCTGGGTAACAGACTTAAACCTAAGGAGTGAAACTATTAGAATTCTAGAGGAAAATGTTGGAAATAACTCTTCTAGACAATGGCCTACGCAAAGAATTTATGAAGAAGACCACAAAAGCAACTACAGCAACAACAAAAATAAATAAATGGGACCTAATGAAATTACAAAGCTTCTGCACAGCCAAAGAAACTGTCACAAGAGCAAACAGGCAACCCACAGAATGGGAGAAAATTTTCGCATACTACATATCTTAAATTTTTTTAATTGTGTTTTGTGGCCCAGGATGTGATTTGTCAGGGTGAATTTTCTTTGTGAGCATGAGAAGAACAAGTATTCTACAGCTATTGAGTAAAGTTTTCTATAAATGTCAATTAGATCAATTTCATTGACAGTGCTTTTATGGTGAACTATATCCATACTGATTTTAAGCATGCCTACTATAGGACAGGCATTGACGTATATTAGTTGATTTGTATATTTCTTCCTAAAGTTCTATCAGTTTTTGTCTCCTATGTTTTGATGTTCTGTTGTTAAAGTGTATACATGTGAAATGTTTTTATGTCTCCTTGGAAAATTGACCTTTTTATGATTAAATAGTGTCCGTTTTCATCTTTAATGATTTCCCTTGTTCCAAAGTCAACATTTTCTGAAATTAATATAGCTATTCCAGCTTTCTTTGCTTAGTGTTATCATGATATACCTTTTTCCATGTGTTTACTTTTAATCTGCTTTTTAAAAAAATATCTAGAGACACTTTGTTGTAGGCAACATAGAGTTGGTTCTTGGTTACTTACCCCACGCCCTGCCAGAGACATGAGAGAATTTTGCTTGGCTCTTTAATATGAAAACCTGGTGAGATTTGTGGAGGTAAAACTCACAAAAGTGTGGAGGCCTCCTTAAGACTGCAGCCCCCAAGAATATCTTGTTTTCATACTACTCTATATACTGCCTCCAGTAATTTCTCAAAGTTCTCATTTAAGTGTTTTGAGCAGGTTATAGCACCATGCCTTCTATTCCTAGTAAACTGAGCTCACCTAATCTCTGTGTTCACCTTTCTCTTCAGATTTTGGGATAGCAGTTTGCCCTGTAGCTTCTAGTCTCTAGATGGTTCTAAGAAAAGTCCTTGATTCCAGTTTATTCAGG
The DNA here is from genome assembly GCA_963575035.1 of Avahi laniger. Lineage (NCBI taxonomy): Eukaryota > Metazoa > Chordata > Mammalia > Primates > Indriidae > Avahi > Avahi laniger. Next base: position 2,936 of record CAUYSK010047790.1, read on the forward strand.
TTTTTTCTTGCAAGTATGGAAGTGATGATTTCCAGCCTCTTAGCGTGATGAAGCTGAAATAAGAAGTAGTCTTTATTTTTTTTTAAAGTTAAAATAAGATATTACGTTTGTTTGGGGTTTTTTTATGTGTTTATTCTTTTAGCTTTTGAATCTCTTATTTGCTGTCGGTCAGCCTAATTTTAGAAAATTCTTAACCGTTGTATCTGCAAATATTTTTTCTGCCCTTTTCTGCCTTTCTTCTGGGAGTCCAATTGCAGAAATGTAAGGCTTATTTAAAATTGTCCCACATTTGTTCTCTTTGCCTTTGCCTGATTCTTTCCTCAGCTGTTTGAATTCCCTAATGAGCCCATTGAAGGCATTTTTCATCTATATTATTTTCTATGTGTTTGTGTTTTAATTTCTACCATTTCCATTTGATGTTTTCTTATAGTTTCAGTCTCTGCATAAATTATCCACATGATCTTATATTTTCTACCTTTTCCATTAGAATTATAAACTTTTTATTCATAGTTATTTTATATTCTCTGAGAGTTGTGGCATCTATGTTATATCTGAGTCTAGATATGATGATCACCTTGTCTTTTCAAACTTATTTTTTTCCTTTTTATATGTCTGATTTTTAAATTATTTATTTATTTTTATTATTTTATTTCAGCATATTATGGGGTAACAAATGTTTAGGTTACATAGATTGCCTTTGCCCCACCTGAGTCAGAGCTTCAAGCATGTCCATTCCCCAGACAGTGTGCATCACACCCTTTAGGTATGTATATATATATCCATCCCTTCCTCCCCACTCCCATCTGCCCATCACCCCATGAATGTTATTACTATATGTTCACTTAAGTGTTGGTCCGTTAATACCAATTTGATGGTAAGTACATGTGATATTTGTTTTTCTATTCTTGCGATACTTCACTTAGTAGAATGGGTTTCAGTTCTCATTTTTTTGAAAGCCATACATGTCATATAGCATAGTAGATAGTGACATAAATTTTGTTTTTGCTTGGAGATTAGTATGTCATTTATTTAGTGTTATATTTTGTGTTAATCTTATCAAGAGTTAAATTATGCATACACAAAGAGTGCAATGCGCACCACCTGAAGGATGGACATACTTGAAACTCGGACTTGGGGGAGAGGGGGACAAGGGAAACATAGGTAACCTAAACATCTGTACCCCCATAATATGGTGAAAAAAATAAAATAATAAAAAAAAGAATTAGATCACATTTGAAGTTTGTTGTTGCTATGATTACCTTGAATGCAAAACAGGAATGAAGTTATCTTGTGATGCCTTGTGCTTATGGTATGCATTGATTTACCAAAAAGATTTTCAAAGTGACTACACTCTGCATGGCTTTGAGCCTCCGTGTTTGGCTTTGTGTCCTCCATTTATGCAGCTTCCCAGAGAGAATCTGTCTCTTGTAGTTCTTCTAGCTGTATTTTACTGTTATTTAGCTTGATGCTTGTTATAATGATCCTGGTAAGCTTCAGAGACGAACATTCTCTCATATTATAATTATGCCTCAGGATTAGAAAGGCACTGTGAACTTGGATTTTGGGGTTGTGGCCTCAAAAGTGTTCCTGACTCTCCTCTAAATGTTAATACTGAAGCTTACAAGTATCCAGGCCCCTTCTTCAGGGTAGAACATTTTTCCCTTATAAGTCACACATCCCAGCAGTGGTAGGTTTCTGCCAGCGCCCTCAGGCTATAGTTTTTGTTGACCCATCTCCTGCAGTTGAGAGTTTTTGTTACTTAGGAGAAATGGAGGAGATGAGTCTGCATGAATTTCTGCAGCACTTGCTACTTCCTTCTGCCAGGAGGGAAACTTTCTAGGAATGCGCCTTGATTTTCTTTTTGAAGCATCTGATGGGGTCCCTGGCTATTCTGTGGTCTCCAGGCTCTTCACTCTCTCTCATGATAGCCAATATTTTGTCTTTATCAATCTGTTAAAACTTACTTTCCAAATAATTTTTACCAATTTATGTCATTGGTATGTCAAGGATTATCATCTTAATCACCACATCCTTATCAGTGAGTGTATTAATAAAAAAAATAGTTTTGTGTGAAGCTAGTAGCTGTGTTAAAATATTCAGCAGAAAAACAAATTGAAAGGGACATTTTGAATAGAAACATTGAAATCTGCCTAAGAAATATATACGAAAATTTTAACATTTATAGAAAGACCTTTAAGAACATCACATGCTCACTTTCCATCAGTCTAGCATTCTATTAAGCTACTATTCAAGTAAAGCTATATAACTTGTCATTATGTCTTCAGTAACTTTCTAAGCCCTTTACTAGTATTTACTCATCTTGTTCTCACAACAACCCTAAGAAATAGACATTCATATAATTGCAAGAATAGTAAAAAGTAGGAAAAAAAAACCCAGAATTTAGTTGTATATCTAACTGTACCTTATGTGAATATGTAACTGGAGGAATACTTGATTAAATTATCCACTTATAATCTGGAGCATTTTGGAGTTATTAAGATAAAATTTCTTAAACTCATATCTCTTGAGCTGGAAGGATGTCCATGATGTATTTTTACCCAAGAAAAACAAGATAATGGATTAGGCAAATATTGTGGCTCCATTTGGTAAACACACACACACAAATGCACAAAAAATCAGCAACAATACACCACCAATACATATACATGTTTGTATGAACATAAGTGAAGGTATGTAAAATGACTATAACCATGATACTAGCATTTTTGTGCCTTTTCTCAAGAGAATGAGTATAAAGGGGAGCTGGTAGAAGGAAAGTATTAGCATTTTGTTTATATGTTTTTGAAATATTTTGTCTTAAAATAAATAAATCATGCTTTTGCAATACATGAAAATCACAAGTGAAAACAAATATACAATCTCCAACTTAGTTTGTCTTTATTCCAGAAAAGAAATCTGGTTATTTGTCATTCTGTTATCAATGATATTAAAGAATAATTCATTAAGAGATTTGGGGATATTGTTTAAAATTTGACAATTATATCTATTTTTCTGAATCATTTCTTTATCATCTATTTTCTGACAAAATTAACTAGAAATGAAACTGCATTTAATATGTAAAATGTATTTCTTTTACTATTTGCATTTATTTATGATTTACTTATAATCACAAAATAGAAATGGAATAATTACAATAAATGGTGCACATGCATTAATAATGTTAAAATAAGATCAAAACAGTGAAAGCTATACAATTAAGGAGCAATGGGAAGCTTACAATACTCTTGTGTAGGTATATTGTTGGACCTTGTTGTGAAGGGGGATATGAAAGGTAGTCATTAGAGCACAAACTAAAGAACACACAGGTATTTATTTGTTTTTCTATTTGTTTATTTATAACTCACTCTGAAGGATTGAGAATCTGAAGGTAGGATAGAGTTTTATCAGCATGTATAGAATTAAGAACTACACAGAACAGGAAATTAGAATCAAAATGGGACTGGATTCACACTTTGAACTCAGGATGGATCAAATTCATAGTTCTTCAAAGACTGAGCCTAAAAGACAGAGGTCTTTTGGACCAGTTATCTTCTCAGGATGGATGCGAAGCTTGTGAATGAGGGAACCAGGTGGGATGTATGACTTTCTGTGGGACCAGTAGTTGGGAGATGACTTCTGACCACTTGCTGCATTCAAGTGCATATTTTAGCTAAGAAATATCTGACAGCTAAGACAAAGAGCCACTTGTGATTGGGTCTCCATTATTCTGCCTGCATTGCTCCTCTACACTACATCCAAGCCTCCATCCTCACACATGCTCAGACCATGGCCTCACCTTCTGAGAGTTTCCTCATCCTACATCACCCTGATGCTTTCCTGGAGCAGCTACCTTCTTTACTTCTCACTTTGCTGCTGATTGTATTCCTCTTTCCTCTGCTCCCACTGTTTCTGGGTCTCATTGTTTTCCTAGTCCCTAACTGTTCGTCCCTGCCACAACTCAGTCCTGTTGTTCTCTTGGCCTATTTCTTCCTCGAGAACATATATCTCTTACTTTTCATATTCATACCTTTTACTTTTCATATTCTCATTTATCTTGACTCCAATCATCTTTATTGTTTTGCAAAATGTCCCCTGAACTCTTAGGTTTTTTTTCTAATCTGCCCTCCCTTTCTCATATTTTCTCTCTAAGTCTGTCACTCTTTCATAAAGGGAGAAAGATAGGTTTAATAGAAATATTTTTGAGTGTGCATTTTTTTTCTTTCTGTATAAGATAGAAAAGGAAGAACCATATCTGAGTGATGATAAATATCATAATTTTGATTATGGACAAAGATGAACTGAGTAGGAGATGGCTAGAATAGGAAGGTTACAGTAGTAGTAGACAGTACTAGTCATGAGATGATGTCCCTCACTGAACTCTAAGCTTTTTGAGTATATTGATTTCCCTGTTGAACACTGTGTCCACAGTGTCTAACACAGTGCCTGGCATCTGGTGTAGTGGTTAAGACCATGCAATTTTGTGTCAAACACAATCTTATTTCTTATGGGTCTGCCTGTTATTGGCAGGCAAGTTATATAATCCCTCAAAGCTTCAGTTTCTGCATCTATAAAATGGGAAAAATAACACCTCTTTTATAAGGATGTTTTGAGGATTAAATGAGGAATATTCTCACCACAGTGTCTGAGAAGTGGTATGTTATCAGCATGTAGTGATTTTTTATGTTATTTTTGCATGTTTAGTAATTGTTGAATGAAGAAATGAAAGAATATTCTATTCTTGAATGCAAATGTATGCTGTCCCATTCAGCTGAGCCCACAAGTGGCCTTATGTTTATTATAAGTTGCTACCAATGGTTAAACAATTTTGGTCTTCTATTCTGCCATTTTCCACTCAATGTCCTCATTAGTGGCAAAAATTTTCCCTTGAGGAATAATTTAGCTCTACACACAACAAATGTAATTTAGAGACTGTTTCAGTGAATATGATGAATGAGGTATCAGGGTTTTTGTTTTTGTATGTTCCCAGAAACAAAATATAGGTGGACTCTAATGTAATGTGTTTGGCTACTGTTCATAGCTCATGAACTAATTTTGATGACTTTTCTCAAAAGAAAATTCTGGAAGCATTAAGTGAAAGTTTGGGCAAGGCACTCAGTTAAAATTAAATGCTTAGATTCTGATGTTAAACAGCATACTTATTGGTCACTTACTGTGCTATACATTTTTAGTTTATTTCATCTTAACAATAGTCCTATGAGATAGATAGTCTATTATTATCTCCATTTGAGAGATGAGCAACCTAAAGCACAGAGATGAAATAAATTTCCTGGGTTTACATGGCTAGTAAGTGGTACAGTGGGGATGCAAATCTATCCAGACCGTTTGGCTCTGGGCGGTGTTCTTAACCATGATACTAGACTGTTTGAGATCTATTAGCTTCTAGATAACTAAATGATTAAGACCAAATGTCAGTTTTGGGAGGACAAGGCAGAAGTTGAGGAATAATTCAATAGATTTAGTAGTTTATCTCCACAGTTACTCTGAAAGGTAGGCTTTGAAAAAGGAATTGGTTGAAAACTGGAGGCAAAGCACTCTTTAATAGAGGATATTGATTTCAGCAAAGATAACTGCATATAATTATAAGATCTTTTTAGGGATCAGTGAATAGAGTAATATACATATGGTGTTCATTGGAGAAACTAATAAGACATATGTCTTCTCTGTTGAGTTAATAGATATCCTTCAAAACTCAGTTTATCATATCCTTGGGAAGCATTTTCTGATCTCTCCAAAATAGGTTTAGTCCACCTGCTTTATGATTTCATAGAACTTTGCAGTTATTTATTTTTATTTATTTATTTATATTTATATTATCAGTAGCAGTAGTGGTTGGCATTATTGAATGATTACTGTATGCCAGAGTATTATGTTAAACACTTAAGAATGATCTCATTTAAGTATATTTTAAAATTTGTCTTTTGCACTAATGTGTGTATGCAGCATAACAGCAGATATCATGTCTTTTTGTTCTCCATTGTATTCCCAGTGCCTGACATAGACCCTGATACATATTAAGTGCTTAATATAGCTTTGTTGACTGATTAAGTGTTTAAAGATGTTATTTCTCCCTTTGCTGTTTACTTCTGGCTAAGAAAAATACTTTTTTCTTTCTAGTCCCTTAGATTCTCATGTTGATATTTCTAAATTAATATTTTGGTCAATACTGAATGCCAATATTTTGGTAGCACCTAGAATGCTCATGTAGTACCTTGCATGATTTTGGAGTTCAAAGAGTGAAAAATAACCACTGACTAATTCACTGTACAGTGTTGGCCCACATAATCATGTATGAAGTATCTGCCACTTTTAAATAGGTTGAATTTTGGGTTAGTGATTTTATTTGAGATTTTGAAGTTAATTTAACCATGAATTCCTTATGGAGGACTGATCTAAATGCATAATGTTGTCAAAGTTACTTTCCTGCCATTCTGCTTATTTATGTATGTAGTTTCTACTTGGTTGAAATAATCTTGGAATAATAATGAAATGGTTCTAAATCCATTTAATAACCATGTGTAAGAAATAACATATTTCTCCTGTCAGCAAAATGTTTCAGTATTTTTTTCCAGTGACCTAGATTCACTCAAAGCCTGTGAGAGTTATTCTAAATTTATTTTGCAAAAATCAATATCAGTTTTCCCTTGTCTGTTTCTATAGAGAATATTTTCTCTTTGCCTTCCATCTATCCACAGTAGAAACTTTAGTCAGAGATAAATAATATGACAACCTTTCCAGATTCATCTAGAAAAGGATTTTCCACATTGGTACATTAAGTTGAAATATTCTATCCTGAGCAAAGCCCCAAACTGTATTGAAAGCAGATGCTAGATGATATTAAAAATAGGTGAAAATAGACATATAACTATTTTAATCATCTAGTAGAGTGTTTGCATATAAGATTTTTTTCTTAGTACTTAATCTGAATCATAATTTAATTTTATTAAAATACTTAAAGACCATAAGTTCCAAAAGATGAACACAATGATTCCCTATATTTGTTTAGCACTTTGCAAGTTGTGAAGATTTTCAGATCTGATAACACAATTAATCCCATAACAACCCTGTGAGGTTGATAAGGTGAGTGTACCCAGTATTCTATTAGCTAACACAAAGTTAATTTTCCAACCCCTTCTCTTCATATTTTTCTACTCTAGAGGCTGAGTAGATGAATTCTTGGTTCTGCAGTCTTCTGGAACATAGTTCTAGCCAAAAAGATGAAAGAAGAAAACATCTAAGTAGTGTTATGTGAAATGTTTTTGATTACTGATGGAAAGAGGCAGAGACGTAGTTGGTGCAGCCCTTCCCCTTATCCCTCTATTCTGCATGTGAGACATAGTATGATGCCTGTAAGTACAGAAGACATCTTACAACCACATAGTAATGATGGTGAAACAGAAAATTATGAAGAGCATGGATCCCTTAATTCATTGTTGAGTACCCGAAACAATACCTGCAGCTACTCATTTTTGGATATATTTTTTGTTGTCATGAAAGAAGATAACCCCTATTTGGTCAAGCCACCATTATAAAGGTATTGTGTTATTTGCTAATACATTCTTAGCTAATGGAGTTGGATCCATCATCATTTAATAGATGAGGAAAATTAAGCCTAAGCAAATGAAATGACACGCCTATTAATATAACAGTAGGATAATAATTCTTTAGCTTTGTGTAGATTTCAATATACTGATACACAAAAATATGTTAAGTGAAATCTTAAGTAAGAAAATGAAAATTGTTATACTTTTAAAAATAGAGCAAATCTTGGAAAAAGTCTCAGTTACTCCTAGAGTAGAGTGCATTACCATTTTCTGGAGCCTGCTCTGAGCTTTGACAATTTCCATACTTATTTTAAAAACATGAGGATGATACTCATTTCAGAAAATATGCATACACTCTCCCATATTTAGAGTTCTTATGCTGACAATGAGAAGAAATTCCACATATTCCTAACTTCATCAAAAATGTGCCTATGGATTGTTTCCAACTTTGGTTATTTAGGAACAGCAAAGCTATGGAGATTCTTTTCAATGTCTCCTCGTGCGTATATTCATGTTCTTTTCTATGGTATTTACTCCAGAGTGGAATTGCTGGGCTACAGAGTGTGTATGTGTTCAATTTTACCAGATAATTCCCAACTGTTTTCCAAAATAGCGGTATTAATTATACACTCCTACCAGTAGAGTATTAGAATTTCTGTTCCTTAATAACTTCTTCACTATTGAATACTCTCAGATTTCTAAAATGTTGCCAATCTGAAATGTGGGTAATGATCTTGTGCTGTGATTTTCGTTTATATTTTCCTGAATACTAGTAAGATTGAGAACCATTTCATACATTGTTTAGGCATATGAAATTCCTCTGTTTTTAAGAAACTGTTCAAATCTTTTGTCCATTTTTCTGTGGACTTGTCTGTCTTTTTCTTATTGATTTGTAGGATTGTGTGTGTGTGTGTGTGTGTGTGTGTGTGTGTGAGATCCTCATTATTATCAGTTGTTATATCTGTAAAGTCACCATTAACACTGAATTAGCAAATACTGAAATATTACTCTTAGGAAAAACACGGGGTTATGTTATTGTGAGCCTCTGGTCACATTTTCATCAACCAAAATTCCATTTGTATTATATAGGTTCATTCTCAAATGTCCTTGTAAAACAATTCAGTCTCATCAATGTTGTAAACCTGCTCTTCTCATTACCCTTTTCCTATATAACACTGGGCAGATACTTTTAAAATTCACACACAGCCTCCTGATAGGCAGAACTTGCCACACACACAAGTTTAACATTTTTAAATATGATATCACCTTTTGACAACTGCCAGACAATAATTTTTCTGACTCTAGGTAGCATGACTAAATTTTGTTGGCTTTCAGACTCATAACAATGCTGTCCATCATGCTTTTATTAATTTGACATCATCTCATAAATCCATAAATTTATCCATTTTTCCATAGCTTTTTTTTTTTTTTGAGACAGAATCTTACTTTGTTGCCCATGGTACAGTGAGTGCTGTGGCATTAGCCTAGCTCACAGCAACCTCAAACTCCTGGGCTCAAGCAATCCTACTGCCTCAGCCTCCTGAGTAGCTGGGAGTACAGGCATGTGCCACCATGCCCGGCTAATTTTTTCTATATATTTTTAGCTGTCCAATTAATTTCTTTCTATTTTTGGTAGAGATGGAGTCTTGCTCTTGCTCAGGCTGGTTTCGAACTCCTGAGCTCAAACAATCCACCCGCCTCGGCCTCCCAGAGTGCTGGGATTACAGGCTTGAGCCACCGTGCCCAGCCTTCCATAGCTTTGTTATGCATTATAACTCTTACCTTAGCGTTCTCTAATGTAGCTTCACCTAAAGCTTGCCAGATTTCCTCATCATTTTTCTGAATACATCATATCTTTGATTCATTAACATTGAACTCATGGCCAACACCACTATAACTTGTGCCAGAAAGAAGCTTGCCTAACGCTTGTATTTTCTCCATAAGGTTCATTACAGCTTTCTTTCACTTAGGAACTCTAGACAGCACTTAAGCACTAAGCTTGGGGGCCATTTTAAATGGAAAAAATAAAACGTCCCCAAAATGCAGAAAAATGTGACACTATATAGACCACAAAAGGAGATTTGTTTACAACAGAGAGCTGAAACATAAGGCAGAGCATCACCCTGTTCTGCCTCAGCTGGGAAATTGTAAATTGGGTGACTCAAATTCACCACTCTGCAAATGATCAAGAATGACAAAAAAAAAGTGACACGAGAATTGATTTGGGTATTACAAATCAATTGTAGTGAGAGGACGAATTTGCAAATACATAATACATTAAAAATGAAGATCAAATATGTGTGTGTGGTGTGTATGTATACTTTGTTGGTTATATGTGGTGATACTTCACAAATATTCTTTCCTATTCTGTGGTCAGAGGTATATTAGAGATACATCAAACCTGCTAGAACACCCCGTAGACAACTTAGGACCAGCACTCCTCTCCCTGGCATGCTCAGTGATCAATCCTCAGGAACCCGGGAGAGGCCCGTAAGCTAGGCCTATCAGCCCCAGGTATCAACAGAGAGGCAAGATGAGAAGAAATTAGCAAAAGAACTCTGGAAACATGAAAAATCAGAGCAAAAGGACACCTACCAAAGAAAACAATAACTCCTTACCAATGTATAACAACCAAAATGAAAAGATTGAAATGACAGATGAAGAATTCCAAATATGGATTTTAAGGAAGCTCAATGAAACACAAGGGAGAATAGAAACTAAATGCACAAAAAAAGCACAAAAACAATGCAAGAAATGAGTGAAAAATGTACTAAGGAAATCGAACTACTAAAAAACATCAAACAGAACTTCTGGAAATGAAAAACTCATTCAAGGAAATACAAAAAACAGAGGAAAGGCTTAAACATAGGCTATATCAGTCAGAAGAAAGAATCTTAGAGCTCGAAGGAAACAACCTTGAGTTAAACAAGTCACTCAAAGAGAAATAACTGAGAAACAAGAGGAACAAATAAAACCTACGAGAAATGTGGAATTATGTAAAGAGGCTCAAAATAAGTATCATAGGCATCCATGAGGGTGATGAAGAAAACACACAAGAGTTGGAAAACCTATATGAGGGAATAAGTGAGGAAAATTTCCCCAGACATGCTAGAAATCTAGATATCCAGGTACAAGAAGTTCAAAAGACTCCTGAGAAATTCATCCTGAAGAAGCAATAACAGCGACACATAGTCATCAGTCTGACCAAAGAAAACATGAAAGAGGCACTCCTATGAGCCATACAGCAAAAACAGGAGGTAACTTACAAAGGAAAACTCATCAGACTGACTGCATACTTCTCAACTGAGACCTTTTAAGCCAGAAATGATTTGGGTCCCATTCTTAGTCTTCTCAAAAAGAATAATGGCCAGCCTATAATTTTGCATCCTGAAAAAATAAATTTCATATATGAGGGAGGAATAAAGACTTTCTAAGACAAGAAAACATTGAGGGTATATGTCAAGACAAGACCTGCACTGCAGGAAGTACTCGGAACTGCATTATATATGAATCAGCCCAATAGAAACCCATCAGTGTAAGATCACCCAAAAGATAAGGTCAGATCCTGGATATCACAATGGCTCAAGAAGTAAAACAAAGAAAGACAGTTCTACTCAACTGGATGAACAGAAATCCACCAAACTTATTGATTATTTCAATAAATGTGAATGACTTGGACTCAGTACTCAAGAGACATATGCTGGTTGACTGGATGAAAAAATACAAACTAAGTATCTTCTATCTCCAGGAAGCACATCTAACCCACAAGGACTCATTCAGAGTCAAGGTGAAGGGATGGAAAACACTATTTCATGAAAATGGAAACCAAAAAAAAGAAAAAAAAACTTCTATTGCCTTTCTCATATCAGATAACATAGACTTCGAATCATCAAAAGTAAAAAAAGACAAAGATGGTCATTATATATTGGTGAAGGGAACAATTCAACAAGAAGACATAATAATCCTAAATATTTATGCACCTAATACAGGTGTGCCCAGATTTATAAAGCAAACACTTCTTGATCTAAACAAAATGATAAACAGCACCATCATAATAGCTGGCAACTTCAATACCCCACTGAGAGAACTGGACAGATCCTTCAGGGAGAAAATAAGCAAAGAAACAATAGACTTAAATGGAACTCTAGAACAAATGGGCCTAACAGACATTTACAGAACAGTCTACCCCCAAACTACTAAATATACATTCTTCTCATCAGCTTATGAAACATTCCCTAAGATTTATCACATCCTAGGCCACAAGTTATGTTTCAACAAATAATAATTAAAAAAAACCAGAAATTATGTCACATATCTTCTCAGGCCACAGTGGAATAAAATAAAAAATCAATTTCAACAGAAACACTCAACCCTACACAAAGTCATAGAAATTAAACAACCTAATGCTGAATGAATATTGGGTAAAGGAGGAAATTAAGATGGAAATCAAAAGATTTTTCAAATTAAATGACAAAGGAGACACACGTTGTCACAATCTATGGGATTTAGTGAAAGCAGTCCTAAGGAAAATTCAGAGCTTAAATTCCTATATCCAAAAGACAGAAAGATCACAAGGCAACAGTCTAATGAATTGTCTTGAGGAACTGGAAAAGGAAGAGCAAACAAATCCCAAACCCAGCAGAAGAAAAAAATAACTAAGGTCAGAACAGAATTAAATAAAATCAATAGCAAAATAATTATACAGAAGATTGATGAAACAAAAAGTTGATGCTTTGAAAAGATGAGCAAAAATGGACAGAACTTTCACTAGATTAACCAGAAATAGATAAGAAAGAACCCTAATAAGCACAATCAGAAATGAATAAGGCTATCGTACAACTTATACCATGGAAATAAATAATATCATCTCTGACTACTATAAAATAACTCTGTGAACATAAACTTGAAAACGTTGAGGAAATTGAAAAATTCTTAGAAACACACAACCTCCCCAGGCTCAGTCAGGAAGGAATAGAACTCCCGAATCAACCAATATCAAGTAATGAAATTGAAGCAGCAATAAAAACATCTTACATCAAAAAAAAGTCCTTGACCAGATGATTTCACATCCAAATTTTACCACACTCAAATTTTATCAGATCTAGGAAGAAGAACTGGTACCTATGCTGCAGAAATTATTTCATAACATACAGAAGGAAAAAATCTTGCCCAACTCATTCTACAAAGCCAATATTGTCTTGATACCAAAGCCAGGAAAGGACACAACAAAAAGAAAACTATACACCAGTATCACTTAGTAATATGGATACAAAAATCCTCAATAAAATCCTGGCAAGCCAAATTTAGTTGCACAACCAAAAATAATCCACCATGATCAACTGGGCTTCATGCCAGAGATGCAAGATTGGGTGAACATATTCAAATCACAAATGTGATTCACCACATAGATAGAAGCAAATACAAAGACCATATGATCCTCTCAACAGACACAGAAAAAGCCTTTTACAAAATTCAACACCCTTTTATGACAAATACTCTTAACAAACTAGGCATAGATGGAACATGCTTCAATATTATAAAAGCCAAGTATGACAAACTCACAGCCAACATCATACTGATTGGGGAAAATTTAAAAGCATTCTTACTTAGAACTGGAATCATACAAGGTTGCCCGCTGTGACCATTTCTGTTCAACATAGTGCTGGAAGTTCTAGCCAGAACAATCACACAAGAGAAGGAAATTAAGGGTATCAAAATTGGGAAAGGAGAAGTCAAATTATTGCTCTTTACTGATGATATGATCTTATATCTAGAAAATCCCAAAGATTCCATCAAAAGACTCTTTGAATTGTTAAATAAATCCATGAAAGTCTCAGGTTAAAAAATCAATGGACACAAATCAATAATATTCCTATACGTCAACAACAGTCAAGCTGAGAATTAAATCAAAGTCTCAATACCTTTCACAGTAGCAACAAACAAAGTAAAATCCTAGGGATATATTTAACCAAAAAAGTGAAAGATCTCTATAGGGAGAATTACAAAACAACGAGGAAGGAAATCACAGAGGATGTAAACAAGTGGAAAAATATATCATGGTCTTGGTTTGGCAGAATCAACATTGTTAAAATGTCTATACTATCCAAAGTGATTTATAGATTCAAGGCAATCTCCATTAAAATACCAACGTCATTTTTATGCAGATCTAGAAAAAATGATTCTGCACTTTATACGGAACTAGAAAATACACTGAATAGCCAAAGCAACTTTAAGCAATAAGAACAAATCTGGAGGCATCATTGCACTAGACTTCAAGCTATATTACAGTGCAATAGTAACCAAAACAACATGATACTGGCACAAGAACTGAAATATAGACCAATGGATAAGAACAGATGTAAAACTATCCTCATATTGCCATATAATCTTTTACAAAGCAGACAAAAACATACACTGGGGAAAAGAATCCCTATTCAATAAATGGTGCTGGGAAAATTGGTAGCCACATGTAGAAGACTGAAATAGGATTTGCATCTCTCACCACTCACAAAAATTACTTCATAATGGATAACAGACTTATACCTAAGGCATGAAAGTATAAGAATTTTAGGAGAAGAGGTTGGAAAAACTCTTATAGATATTGGCCTAGGAAAAGAATTTATGAAGAAGAGAACTCAAAGGCAATCACAGTGATAACAAAAATAAATAAATGGGACTTGATTAAATTAAAAAGCTTCTGTACAGCCAAGGAAATAATCAATACATTGAACAGACCATCTACAGAATGGGAGAAAATATTGGCATGCTATACATCCAATAAAGGGCTAATAACCAGAATCTACAAAGAACTCAAGCAAATCAGCAACAAAACATTAAACAACCCCATTAAAAAGTAGGCAAAAAACATGAACAGAAGCTTTTGAGAAGAAGATAGACTAATGGCCAATAAACATAAGAAAAAACGTTCAATGTCCCTAATCATCAGGGAAATACAAATTAAAACCACAAGGTTATATCACCAAACTCCAGTGAGAATGGGTTTTGTCAAAATCCTAAAACAACGAATATTGGTGTGCATGTGAAGAGATAGGAACACTCATATACTGCTGGTGGGACTGAAAACTAGTTCAACCCATATGGAAAGTAATATGGAGGTACATCAAAGAACTAAAATTAGACCTACCATTTGATCCAGCAATCCCACTGCTGGATACTTACCCAAATGACAAAAAGACATTTTATAAAAAAAAAAAAAAAAAAAAAAAACACTTGTATTCAAATGTTTACCGCAGCAAAATTCAAAATCACAAAGAAGGGGAAACAACCCAAATGCCTATCAATAAATGAGTAGATTAATAAAATGTGGTATATGTATACCATGGAGTATTTGTCAGCCATAAAAATGGTGAATTAATATCTTTTGTAAGAACCTGGATGGAACTGGAGGCCATCCTCCTAAGTGAAGTATTCCAAGACTGGAAAACAAGCACCGCATGTACTCACTATTAAATTAGAACTAAATGATCAACACTTATGTATACATATAGTAGTAAAATTCAATGGTAATCAAGCAGGTCAGAGTGGGGAGGAGGGTTGGGTTAATTCACACCTAATGGATACAATGCACAGTATCTGGGTGATGGACACACTTATAACTTTGACTCAAAGTGTACAAAATAACTCATATAACCAAATCATTTGTAGCCCTGTAATACTCTGAAATAAAAATTTAATAAAATAAAATAAAACTGAAGTGAAAAAATCAATTACACTTCTGAGCATCATTAGGGATAATAGAATATTATATAATCCAGTGGTTTTCAAAATTGTTTTAGTAACACGATATTTTTTAAAACTAAATCTTAAATAGCTCCCCAGTATATAAAATAGATAAAAGTACAATAGCTCTGACTGAACTAGCAGGGTGGACCCAGGACTGCCACGTATTCATAGCACATTTCGTGGTTTCATGGACAACCATTTTTAGAATATGGTTTGAATTCTAATACAGATCAACCCATTTATTTTATGAGGAACCTGAAGTTCTTAAAAGTAAAGTCATTTGCTGAAGTTCACAGATCTACCTACTAACCAAGCCAGGGCTGGAATCCAGATGGGATAGTTTTTCCAGATAGCTTCCAATATATTCCCTTTTAATGATCATTCACATCTTCAAATAATAAAAACATTATCCTTAAATATGAAATTATGATAGTAATAGTAACAATAACAACTGTAGCAGTAGCAATGCTTATGCTTTAGGCACGTTGCTGTTTGGTGTTTTTAACAAATAATAATTGTAATCACATGTAACACTTATACAGCTCAAAATATGTTCTAGAAAATATTTTAAGTTCTTTACATATATTAGCTCACTTTATTCTCACTACAACCATATGAACTAGCGACAATTATTATCTCCATTTTACAGAAGAGGAAATGAAAACTCTCATCCTTTTAGTGAAGACCTAGGATACTAAACCCATCCATCTGATTTCAGAATCTATACTTTTAACAAGATATACAGATGAGTAAATTGAGGGTAAAGAAAAGTTAAATAACTTTCCCAAGTTTACAAATATTATAAATAATGATATAAGGATAATATCAATATTTATTGGGTACCCTATTTTAGAAATAAATGTGTATAGAATTAAAAAAGTACAATAAACTGTTGCCATCTGCTGTGATTAGTACAGAGGACCTCATGATAAATTGTGTCTAAAAGAATGAACAGATCAAGGAGAACTAATGCCATATATTTTCGTAATTTACACTTTAGAAGACAGTTCCAAACCCTCATAAAGGGCACAACCCTCTCCTTATACATTATACCTTAGCTGGTTGGGAAAGAGTTTTAAAATCAGTATGTGTCCAGGACACCCTAGGTCAAGTGGAAATGTCTGTAGTATCATTATTGGATTATCTTCCTTTCTATTTTCAAGAGGAAGCTTTGTAAATTTGCTTTAGCCTACTCAATATGTTTATTTTTTTTATTATTGGCAATTAAATAAACCTCCATGCTAGCAAATGTTATATATTGTGGCTCGTGAATCATTTTAAAAATCATATAAAACAATCTTGAAAACTATTATATTTGAGATAATTTATCAAATATTATGTTAATGAAAGCATGGATTCTAGCTGAAGGCATAATCTGTAAATGCTTTAGTTTGTATACAACATTCAGCATAGTTTATGGGAGAATCAAATAATTATAGTTTGCAATAGATTAAAGTCACAAATATTAATGTTTTCTCTTCTATTATGGAAATATACACATTTACTTTTATTAGTATAATTTCTATTTTCTCCTTCACTGACAGTTGTGCAAATTGAAACATTAATTAAAAGAGAGGTAACAATAGTTTTTAATTTATTGGAATTTTAAGGGCATTAGTTGTCTCCCTGAAAATCAAACATATACCTGAAATTGCAGCAGAATTTGTTCTGATTTCATGATTGTCTTTACAAAGTTCAATACTTTAGAAAGTTTGACAATTCCAATAATATCTAGATTTGGTATTATATATACATATACATATATATATATTTACAGTGTGTAAACATTAGTGTTCTTTCATGCAAATTTATAAGAAAGTACTCCTGTAGAGACATCTTCTTAGAAAATAGTGCTCCCTTAATTATATTTTAGCCTTTCTTCTAAATCTGAGATGCCAAATAATGTTCTAAGACATAGTTCCTAATCATATAATTTATTGAAACAATTAATTTACTGCTTAATAGTTTATAGTATTGGCTTGACAAGCCAATGACTGCACTCCAGAAAATACTGGATTATTAATTGAGAATTTGAACTCTGCAGAGATCTGGTGTTAGTCATGCAATGTGTTCTTTTCTTCTCTTACAAATACTGAAGCAGAGATTTGGGTGCACCTGTGTGTGAGCACTTTGAGGTAAGCATGGTGCTTAAAGGAATTGCATATCTTTTTTTTATTATTTCAGCATATTATGGGGATACAGATGTTTAGGTTACGTATGTTGCCCTTGGCCCCCCCTCCCCCCCAAGTTTGAGTTTCAAATATGTCCATCCTTCGGGTTGTTTGCATTGCACTCTTTGTGTATGTATATACCAGTCCCCTCTCCCTCCTCCCCCCTCCCCCTCCCCCCTGCCCAACATCCAATAGATGTTATTCTTATATGTGCACTTATGT
>CAUYSK010047791.1:0-29114 GCA_963575035.1 Avahi laniger
CCCCCCCCGCCGGCCCCCCGCCCGGCCGCCCCCCCCCCCCCCGGCGCCCCCCCGGCCGCGCGCCCGCCCCCCCCCCCCCCGGGGCTCTCCCTGGTCTGCAGCCAGCTATGCCCAAATGCCAAGGACCTGTGGAAACATTTCAAGTGAAATAAAGCATTAAGAGCAGTGCGGCTCTTTCCTTCCCTTCCGGTGCCCGCTCCCACCCTATTCCCTGCGCCCGTGCTGCAGCTGGCATCCCTACCGAAGCTGGACCGGGGGACTCTGGGTTCAGAGGGGAACGCCATTTCCCCCGAGCGGTTCTTGAAGCATTTTAGCAGCCGGTTGAAAACGAAAAACAAAAAAACAAAAAACAGATTGCCTGACAATGTCTCACTTGTTGGTGCAAATGTGCATTTTTTTAAATGTAGTCTTAATGCCAAATCCTATTTAGTCTCCTTTTTTCTTATATTTTTTGTTTGTTTCTTAAACCAGAGAGAGAATTTGACCCAAATAAACACTGTGGAGTATTGGATCCCGAGACAAAGAAACCTTGCACAAGATCCCTCACCTGCAAGGTATTTCTCTTTCCATAAAAAATACTTCCTGCTCTCACTGGGGCCTTTGTCGAAATGTTTGCATGCCACTCTCTGCACACGGCAGGGTGTGGAACCTCGACATGACCCCCAGCTGTTCTTTGTAAGGGAAATGCTTTCTTCTAGTCCATGGTAGCAGAGTGCCTGCCTCAAGCTGGCTGGCTTTTTAAGAAGGAAAAAAAAAACTAGGCTTCCCCTGTTACTTGTGAGGCCAGACAGTAAATTGTATTTATAGGCACTCACAGGCGGTTCTAAAGCCTGCTACGTTTTAATGTATGCAGGAGCAGCGGCGGCGGCGGCAGCGCCCTGAAAGGCAGCCCTGGAGGGGAGGATGATATGCCGCGCCCCTGATCCAGCCACACCGGGGTGGCCAGGGGAACAGCTGACCCAAGGCGGCCGCCATTGGGTAGCCCAAAGCCCCGTATTTCATACTGAACTGCTAGTGCTTCTTGGGATCAAGGCTATGGCCCTCTCTGCTTGGTGGCTCTGTTTGTCTGGGCCGAATCGAGCCTCCCACCTGCACCTGGATTAACTCTAGCATTCCCTCGCAGTTGCCTTTCATCAGAGAGGTTTTCATGGGTTCTGCGCTGAAGCTCTTCATCCTATGCCATTTTTTGGAGGAAGCTTTGGCTTCTTAACACCAGGAGTGTAGGGCATGGTTGCGTTCGTGTGGTCTCTGCCTCTTCCTAGCCACAGAGCAGGAGCTGTTGCCTTGAAGTTGACTTTTCAAGCACCTCTAAATTCCCATGAATTGCTATTTCTGAAATGGAGGGCCTGGGGAAGCAGGTTTATGTGCTGATCAAAGAGGCTGTGCTTTTCATCTCTCTTCTCCTTAGACACATTCGCTAAGCCATCGGAGGGCAGTCCCGGGCCGGAAAAAGCAATTTGACCTCCTCCTGGCAGAACACAAAGCCAAGTCCCGGGAAAAAGAAGTTAAAGATAAAGAGCATCTCCTGACTTCCACAAGGGAAATACTTCCAAACCCATCCGGGCCAGCGCAGGATTCTCTGCCAGGATCTTCAGGGAGCTCTGGGCCAGAACCAAAAGTTGCGTCCCCTGCAAAATCCAGGCCACCTAACTCTATACTTCCCAGGTAAGTACTACCTTGGCAATAGAAGCTGTGAGTCCTTGGTCAAGTGACTTTACCTTGCTGAGTGTGTGATGTGTGGTCCGACCTGTGTTAAATGGAAGTCATAATAGTACTACCTCATAATGCAGTAGTGAAGTTTAAATGAGATACTGTGCATGAGGAGCTCAGCCCAGTGCCTGCCACAGCGTGTCCCACAGACTTTACTGCTGTCCTCGTTATCATCATCATCGTCATTGTCAGCAGCAGGAGCAGGCTTCAGAGCAGACTAGCAGACCTTATATCAGACAGTGTGTGTTTTTACAGAGCAGTTGTAAGCTGGAAATAAATGCCTGGAAGGGTGACACATCAGCCACCAGGTGACTTCTGGGTGCCTGAGCGTTTATAGTTGTTGAAGATGCCTGGAGCAGAGTGGGGAAGCCCGGCTGGATGGGTGGTCAGTACACCTTAGGCGCTCACTGTACCGCACTAGCCCGTTTGCCACAATATTTTGTGCATTGTTTCCACAACTCTCCCATGATCCGGATGAAGGGAAAATGGGCATAGTAGAGGCTGTTCATCCTTACTTGTCTCTCCACACCAAGAAAGCTGCTCTTCTGAGCCACCCGTGTGGGGTTTTTATTAGGTGGTCCTGGACAGAAGGCAAGAATAGAAAACACAATTAAAACCTAGTTGGATTAAGAGCAATTTAAAATCCATGCATATCCATTTTGATGGGCAGTGGACCAATTTCCAGGTAACGGGACAGGGAACCATTTATTTAAAAATACTGATTGAGTGCCTGTTCCATAAGCAAGGCTCTATGTTAGGTACCCCTCGGGCAGGGACAAAGAGACAAATGAAACTAGACTCTGCTTTTCAAGAATTTGGAGTTTAGAAAATGAGCCTCAAACATCCATAATTTTCATAAAAAGGAAGCATTAATAATACTCTAAGAGAAGTGCAGATGGTGGTATTATCCGATGATTTTTTTTATGTATACAATGAGACTCAAAGGGTAGTTGTCCAGCAAGCAAGTAGGCTTTAAGAGAACATAGTTATAAAAGAAGGGGAGGGAGTTGATTTTTAAAGCAAAGCCAAATATTTGATGGCAGTCATCCCTGATCCACCAGGCTCTCACCCTCGTGACTTCCACGCTGGTGCAAGCCTGACCTAGTTCGACAGCCGGGGTCCCTCTGTGGCTGTAGCCGAGCTCCACCTGAGGCGTTCAGGAGGATGCCATCAGGTGGAATCGCCGCCCCCAGCACTTCCCTCATCCTCACCCCCGGTCGTGTCATTGCCATCATTGACATGTCACTTTCCTTGCCACCCTCACTTTGCAAGATCATTTTATAATTACTTCTCACTATAATGCCGGGTGCTAGTGGAGTTGAGGAGACAATTCTGTTCCAAACTTCTGGGAGGGTCTTCAGTTCTCTATACAGTAGCTTTCAAACTTCTTTGTAGCTGTCAAACATTTTAATTCCAACACAACCTTATATGGTACCAATAGGAAAGTAGACCTGCCTCCACCTGAAGCCTGCTCAGCCCTTCTCTCATCACACACATGTGCCCAGAGCCATCGTCCCTCACACCCTCCAGATGATCACCTTGGATTCCCCAAGGACTCCAGGAAACCTGGTTTGAAAGCCCTTTTATTATACATTTCTCCATCGATTTTTGACTGATGGAGGCATTTCTCACTCAGGCAGTGGTACCTGGCTTAACATACACACAAGGGAGCAGCCATTAAAAAAATAAAACAGGCAATGGAGCCTTAAGAATCCACTCTGTCTGTTCCCTTTTGGTTTAATTTTCAGGGGAATGTTCATCTATAGAGAAATGCCAGGTGTTTACGTTCTCGTAGGGGAACAGAAAAAAGGTAGGTTAATCAGCAAAAGCAATGTCTCTGAAAGGAAACGGGGAGGTAAAGGCAAATGTGGTGACAGAATCATTTTTGAGGATGCTTTTCCAGTTTGAAATAGGCACCCAATAACTCAGGGGCGAACTCTTTTCCAAAGTTAGTGGGGGGGAAACGTCCTTTTGCACTTATTTCAGGTTAGGATAAGATCCCCTGCAATCAGAGACTGAAAAAGCATGATCAGGGTTTAATGTTATAATTACACAAAATTTACAAAAACATTTATTTTCTCATATTAATGATATATATAATAGATATTATCATTATCTGCCATCGGCAAAAAAGAAAAAACCTATCACACATGAATGGAATTATGGTAATCTCCTCCCAGTTGTGAATTCCCTTTATTGGAAATGCTAACATGTGTGAATTTATTTCTTATGTATCTTTTCGGTAATCTTGAAAATATTTTAGTTCTCATATTCTTGAATTGTAGCTCATTCTTATCAGAGATTGCTAAAGAAGGAACTGGGTCTAGGATTTAAAAAGTTAAAGTTAGGTAACAAGGGACAGAAGAGGATTCGAAATGGAAAGCCCAGCTCCATGCATGCCGACTGGGTAGGCTTGGTCGGCGTTCTTAGCCTCACTGGCCTCACATTGCTCGTCTGTCAATGCAGCTAATAACAGTTAAATGAGAAAGTAGCGAGCACATAATAAGCACTCAATTAATGGGAGCTGTTAGTAAGTGGTAGTGGGATGCAGTGGGAAAACAGTGTGAGTAAATGAAGGCCTTGGTGCTACCCGATTCCCACACGCCTGCCCTCTGTGCTTTGTCCCCAACCTGGGGGCCCTTGAATGACATGCTCACATGACGTGTGTCTTTGCCTCCAGCTCTAAGGGAACACATTCCTTGCTCCAAAGAGCCTAAGGGCAGTGGATGACTGGTCCAGTCTGCCCCTGCAGGACCCTGTTGGGAAGGGCAGGAGGGCAGAGGGTGGAGCTGGGCTCTGACATGCCAGGCTGCAGCCCTCACGGGGACGGCGGAAAGGTGGGCTGTGGAAACCGTGCCGACAAAATCGGGGCACACTCCTCTGTGCCTCGTAGACGCTCACACGACCCATCTAAAGTATTAAAGGGCACAGTCTAGTGACTATTACTTAGACTGACAGGGCAGTGCGGAGAGAGGCGGAAGGTCCTAGATCCTGGCAAAGGGCAGATGAATCTGGAGTAAAAGCAACTCCCATGCTGGACGCCTTAGGGGAGCGTGAGTGCCACACTGCAAGCCGGTTCTCTCCTTGACTTACGTTTGTCCCTGTGCTTTTGCTATGTCCATTTCTCAGTCTTGGGGGTTTGAGGTGAAGCAGACAGGCACCAAAAAAGCTTCATTTCGTTGCTTGGCAGCCGATTTCCTCATCTGAGAAAGATGGAGAATCGTGTCACTCGTGTAAGGCAGCGGGCAGCCAGGGTAAGAAAGTGTGCGTGGCGTGCCTGGCACATAGTAAGGACCCAGGGAAGGTCCAGAGCCTTCTGCTTTCTTCCCCAAAGCACTCAGACAACGATGCTGCGTTTTGTCAAACGGGTGGGGCGGGCCTTTCTCTACAATCCCCTGGGTGGAACCGGGCAGGGACCCATCATCGTAGACTCTGTCTTCAGAGAGAGTCTGGCAAGCAGAGAGGGCACACGCGAGGTAGTGTTGAGGGGGAGAGGGGATGGCAAGTGAACAAACTCCGGCGACTCCACCAGCACTTTCTCGGGACTGTTTGCCGCATTTCCCGTCACTCCTCACCAGAGCCTTGCTTCTTCTGTGACACAAGCCACTTACGGTGACCTCCTTCGCGCCAGGTTTCGCTCTGGAGTGAAGCAGTCAGAGCTGGAAGGTCCTAAAATCATCCTCTCCGTCATCCCCAGGAGGCCGCCTGCATCCCGAGGGAAATGAGCCCACGTAGGGAAGGTTTCAGAGCTCCTTCTTCCCAGCGCGCCCGTGCACACGTGAGCGCGCCCTGGTGCCTGCCTGCTTCTCTCTTTGCTCCTGAGCCGCTTCTGCCCAGAGCTCAGGGTTCCCAGAAATCCCTTCCACTCGTCTCCTCCCCTCTTTTGTCTGGCAACTGGACTTACTATTAAGTGTTCCAAACATTTTTTTTCTTAATTAAACTTCTTTTTTTTTTTAGCAGAGTCATATAGGCACATAGTTCGAAAGCCAAATAGAACCAAAGACTGAGAATGAAACAGTAGTTCCCGCCGTCCTGGAACATCTCCTCACCCTGTCTGTGCTGGAACTCCTGTTTCCTGGGTCCTGTGCCTCCCTCTTTCTGAGTTTGCTCCCTTACTTTGATGGAGTAAAACGGAAGCTCCCCCATTAGGTTCCTATGAAAAGATGCATGGGAGGTCAATTTTGAAATTATTTTTATTCTACTCTCACACTTAATTGATAATCTCTTTGAGTATATAACTGAATTCAAAATCGTTTCCCTACAGAATTTTGAGGACATTTTTTTCATTGACTTTTAGCATGGAAAGTTTAGTAACATTCCGATTTCCTTTTCTTTGCACACAATTTTTTTTCTCTGAAGCCTGGGGCTCCGAAAGTTCCTGATGATCACTCTTGATGTAGCTCAGTTTTCATTCATTATACTGGGTACTCAGAAGATCCATTCGGTCTGGAAATACCTGTCCTCTTCTGGGACATTTTCCTGTGTTGCATCTTGGATAATTTTTTCCCCATTATTGTCTTTATTCTGTCTTTCTTGACCTCCTGTTAGACGGATATTGGACTTTTTGCTCTGATCTTTTAGGTCTCTTACCTTGTTTCTCCTATTGTCTCTTTACCTCCTTGTCCCACTTTCTAAAAGATTTTCTTTGAGCCGGGTGTGGTGACTCACACCTGTAGTCCCAGCTACTTGGGAAGCTGAGATGGGAGGATCCCTTGAGGCCAGGAGTTCAAGGCCGCAGTGATATGATCACACCACTGCACTCCAGCCTGGGCAACAGAGCGCGAGACCTTATCTCTTAAAAAAAAAAAAATATTTTCTTTGATTTCTTTGACTTTACCTTCAAAATGGTATCTTAAAATAATTAATTTATAATACTTTTTTGTTTTTTAGGATCTGGTTTACTTTATCTGATTGTCTGCAAAATACTTGAGTTTTTCAGGGGTAATACCATTGTAATATCTTTGGAGATAAGTTCCTTAGTTTTTTCTCTTTCCCTCGTTATCTTTGTTTTTCCAGGTGTGTGTCATTTGTGTGTTCATGTCTTTGATGTTTGGTTGGTCTGTCTCATGCTGGAGGTGCTGCAGGAGTGCTGGGTGTTCCCTAGCCATTCCTATTTAGAAGAGAGCCTCTAACAGGATGGCTGGAAGTCTGTGTGGGACTGACAACCAAAAGTGCATCTGCTCACCAATCAGCCTTTTGTTTGAGGATTCCCAAAAGTGAGATCTGGAAGCCACTTCCCTGGGGCCATTCAGTTTCTCAAGGGAAGAATCCCACCCGGTGATGCCTGGCCATAGGCATTCCGGGAGCCCTGGCTGAGGGCAGCCCACAGTCACGCGGCGTCCAGCCCTGGGCCTCGCGCCTCCCACTCTCTGCTGAGCCTTGTGGCCCCATGTCTGGAATCTCTCCAGGTCAGTTGCTCTGGAGAGTAAGCCTTTGCCCTCTTGTTAGGAAGTTGGCTGGAGTGGGAAGGAGGGTGTCCTGGCGGGAACAGTAGTGAGACATCTGGTTGTGCGAGGCAGTAGAGACGACCTGTAGGTCTGACTGCCATGCGTCAACTCTCCCACTGTATTCAGTCCTCACCTCACCCATGACTTGTGCAGTGCTAGGTAGGTCCAGGTGCCCACCTTCTCAGCTCCTTCCTGTCGGTTAACACTTCTCCAGCCACATTCTGTCTTCTGAAACTGTTAAAATGTCTTATTCATGCTTACATCGGTTACGATGCTTCAGGTGTAAGCAGCAGAAAACACAGACTACCATACACCTAAAAAATTAGGAAGTTTCTTATTGCATGCGACACGAAGTCCAGAGGTGAAGGAGCACCTGTCCCCAAAGATCGGGGATTGACTCACCTTCCTGCCCTTCTTTCATTCCACCCTCTTCAGGCTTTTGGCTTCATCCTCAAAGTCCTGTGGCAATTCTAGACACATCCATATATAATAAGGTCCAGGTGAAGTTGGGGACCACCTTTCCCTTGTGTCTCTCTCTTTCTTTTTTCTTAGTAGACTTTATGTTTCAGAGTGGTTTTAGGTTCACAGCAAAACTGAGCAGAAGGTACACAGATATCCCATGTACGTCCTGTCCCCACGGTCATGGCCTCCGCCACTGTCAACACCCCCACCGGAGCCTTGTGTCTCTTTTTTAAAGTGAGAAAAATCTTTCCAAAAGCTCCCCACCCCTAAACAAAAAATTTTCTTTTATTTCTCATGCCCTTTTCTAAGCCAATCATTAGCATGCAAGATGAAAGAGATTCCTATTACTGGTTTAGGGGTTAAAGGATGTTGGGAAGTCATTTCCATAATTATTATAACAATATCTCCACTGATCTCTTCGTTCCTTAGAGCCGACGCCTTTTTTCATCCATTTACTGTCATTTTGGTTGGGTTTTGGAAGGGAGAAAAGGTAAATGTGTGTGATCCATCTGCCCTGTCTAACAGGAAGTTTTTCACACTCCCGTGTTCATTATCGCATTATTCACTATAGCCCAGATATGGAAACAACCTAAGTGTTCATTGAGGAATGAATGGATAAGAAAATGTGGTCTATATACACAGCGGAGCATTACTCAACCATAAAAAAGAAGGAAATCTTGCATTTTCAACAACATAGGTGAACCTTGAGAGATTTATGCTAAGTGAAATAAGTCAGACAGAGAAAGGCAAAGACTGTATGATTATATGTAGAGTCTGAAAAAGTCAACCTCATAGAAACAGAGAGTAAAATGCTGGTTGCCAGGAGCTGAGGGGTGAGGGAAATGGGGAGATGTTGGACAATTTTCAGTTATAGATTGAATAAGTTCTAGGGATCTACTATACAGCATGGTGACTATAGTTAACAATACTGTATTGTATACTTGGAATTTGCTAAGAAAGAAGTTCTTAAGTATTCTCACAACAAAAAATGACCGGGTGTGGTGGTTCACACCTGTAATCCCAGCACTTTGGGAGAGTCCAAAAAAAAAAGTGGTAACTATGTGAGGTATGGATATGTTAACTACGTCAATTCTGGTAATTATTTCACAATATATGCATATATCAAATCATCACTTGAATACCTTAAATATATGCCATTTTATTTATATATTTTATAGAGTACCTCAATAAGAGTAATAAAGTATAATAATAATGTGATAACTATAATAATAATAATAAAGAATAATACACCTCAATAAAGCTGGAAAAAATTAAAATGTAAAAAAAACAAAAAATACCCAGGAAGTTCTTTAGCAACTTTCTTACATATACCTATACTACTAACTGTCTTTTCTTTTTTTTTACTTTTGTTATGAAATTTTCCCCATGTAGAGAGAATAGTATATTAAACACCCATATACCTAATTTAACAGTTGTTGTATTAATATTGTATAATTACATTTGCTTCATCTATGTTTTTTGATGATGTATTTTGAAGTAAATTGCATATACCATGGCATTTCACCTCTGAAGACTTCCAAATGCATCTTAAAAACTAAAGATAATTTCCTATATAGCCATGATACCATTTTCGCACTTAACAAAATCCAGCTCTCTTTTATCTCCCACAGGAGAGGGAGGTCCCATTATGATGGAGAGAGCTTCAAATAGAGCCTATTTGAAAGTTTGGAAACAAATGTTCATCAATAGAAGATTAGTTAAGTAAAATATGATATATCCATATTACGGATTACTGGGGAATATTAAAAATGATGATATAGTTCTATACATGGAAAGATTTCTAAAACATCACCAGCTTTTTTAAAAAGCATGTCTCAAAATAGCATGTACAGTGTGATCCAGTTCTTGCTTAAAAATGCATATGCATGTGTACACGCAGTTAAGAAGTCTGGAAGCGTGTAAATCAAAATGCTCACAGCAGTTGATCTTGGGCAGCAGGACTATGGGTACTGTTTTCTCCTGTGTGTGTTTCAGCATCACCTAAATGGTTTTATTATGTGGGTCTGCACCTTTTAGCAGACACTGGTGTTGTTGCCCTTTCCTGCTATTGAAGAGCTGGTATTGAAGAATGCCTGGGGACATGTGTTCTTTGGACTATAGATTTTTAACACACAGAATCAATGGCATCTTTGTTTTTATACTTATGAGAAAGAGATAGTTATTAATAAATTGTCATCCTAACAGAATTCTTGTAATGATACTGAAAAACCACCTATACCCTTGCTTTGTTTTGTTTTGTTTTTGTTATATGATATATTTAACATAAAATTTACTCTTTTAACCATTTTTAAGTGTACAGTTTCATGACATTAAATGCATTCACGGTGTTGTGCAGCCACCACCACCATCCATCGTCTCCCGAACTCTTCCATCATCTCCAGTTGAAAATGTCCCCAGTAAACATGAACTCCCCATCCCTCTCTCTCTCCTGCTCCTGATAACCACTGTTGTAATTTCTGTACAGGGACCTCATATAAGTAGAATCATCCAATATTCATCCTTTTGCCCAGCTTATTTCATGTAGCATGATGCCTTGAAGGATCACTCCTGTTGTAGCATGTATCTGAATTTCATTCCTTGTTAAGGCTCAAATAATACCCCATTGTATGAATATACTACATTTTGTTTATCCCTTCATCTGCTGATGGACATTTGAGTTGTTGCCACCTTCGTGGTTTTATTTTTAAGTGACTGCTTTTGGAATCTGGTATGAATTCAGGTCTTTGAGAACTGAAAAGATTTTAAAGCAACAAAGAATCCAGGGTGAAAATGAGAGAGAAGGATGACAAATCATCAGTGCTGCTTCATGAGACCTGAAGGGGCCGCTCTCAAAGCAGAAAGCAGAGGCCGGGCACGGTGGCTCACACCTGTAATCCTAGCACTCTGGGAGGCCAAGACGGGTGAATCCCTCAAGATCAGGAGTTCGAGACCAGCCTGAGCAAGAGCGAGACCCCGTCTCTACTAAAAAAGTAGAAGGAAATTATCTGGACAACTAAAAATATATATATAGAAAAAATTAGCCGGGCATGGTGGTGCACGCCTGTAGTCCCAGCTACTCAGGAGGCTGAGGCAGCAGGATTGCTTGAGCTCAGGAATTTGAGGTTGCTATGAGCTAGGCTGACACCATGACACTCTAGCCAGGGCAACAGAGCCAGACTCTGTCACAAAAAAAAAAAAAAAAAAAAATGCAGAAAGCAACAAAACAATTTATTTTTTTTTAATCATGATTTTTATTTCCCAAAACTTCTTTTTCTCCCTATCTTTGCTACCTCTCCCTGTTCGATCATCTGATGAAAATAGAGAAATGGTATAAACTAGTAACAATTGACTGTAACTATTCCTCTTCTGACTCTTCTAATGTGGATGTGTTTACTTTTGCTTTTGCCTTGTTTTATATTGCTTTTTACTGCTCAGGGAGCATGCAGTGTTACCTCTTATTGCGACATTGCTTTTTTGTAAGGTTAGCCATAATTGAGATGACATCTATTGCATATATACACATGGAATTCATTCATTCCTTTGTTGAGAAAAATATCTCTTCCAAATCTGCTATGAGCCAGCCATGCCCTGCAGTGGATAAAGTGGCTTGCCAAAACTGAATTGAACACTTATCTCAGAAGATACAATTAAACTACGCATGGACCAATATTAAGAAACAAGCACAGACTGGGTTCAGTGGCTCATGCCTGTAATCCTAGCACTTTGGGAGGCCAAGGTGGGAGGATCATTTGAGGCCAGGAGTTCAAGACCAGCCTGAGCAACATAGCGAGATCCCATCTCAACCAAAAAAAAAAAAAAATTTAGCCAGGTGTGTTGGTACATGCCTGTAATCCCAGCTACTCAGGAGGCTGAGGTGGGAGGATCCCCAAGCCTCCTGGTTCAAGGTCACAGTGAGCTGTGGGCGTGCTACTGCACTCCAGCCTGGGCAACAAGGCAAGACCAGCCCGGGCAACGAGGCAAGACCAGCTCTGTGTCTTAAAAAAAAGAAAAGACAAGAAAAAAGAAACGGGTATGGCTATGGCTAAGGGAATTAGTGGCCTTTCGCCAGGACAAAACGTTTCTTCATGCCAGTATGGTAACAACTTCCTAAGGTCGTAGTTTAGTAGCGAAGAACACGTGCAGAGGACTGTGATCCTTCATTACTGATACTTGGGTGATTGCTCCGATCTTGTTACCTGGTTGATCTTCCCGTCGGGTTCCGCTTTCAAAGCGAAGCCACCTCATGGCAAGTGCAAATGACTTACATGCAAACGGGCAAACAGTTGTAACTGAATTCACAGATTAGTTTTGGGTTAAATTAACTCTCTGTCACATTCCTGCATTTGACATTCCACTGCCGCTGTTGGGCTTTTCCCTCATTCCTGTCGCCAGCCCGAGACAGCCAGCAGGGCAGAACCATCGTGACCCAGTCACTGCAGAAAGCTGGTCCCTGCTAACCTTTCAGCCTTAATTCTTTCCCTTGTGCACAATTGCCATTGACCTGCCCTCCCTGACATGTTGGCAAGGCTAATTGGGCTGTTTTCCGAGCACCGTTAACCTGGGTGGATCTTGTTACCTCAGAAAAGTTTATTCTGTTTGTTGCCCCCTCTTGCTCGTAGACCGTCGTCTGCAAACAGCATAAGCAGCAGCACGTCTTCAAATCACAGCGGCTACACTCCAGAGCCCCCTCTGCCCCCAGTTGGAGTTGACCTCGCCAGCCGACTGTCCAGTGATGAAGGGGAGATGGACGGAGCCGACGAATCCGAGAAGCTAGACTGTCAGTTCTCCACGCACCACCCCAGACCTCTTGCGGTGAGCGTCCTGCCCCTTCCGTGCAGTTCCCCTGTGCTTTGCAGGCACTTAGGTGACCACGCCAGAGGCGCACAACCCTAAGGAAAGGCCATCAGTACAGTGTTTTGGGAAAAGGCTTACCTCGAGGTTGAATGATTGCCTTAGAAATACCCTCTAATGTCACAGAAGGAAAGGAGAGGGCTGCTGGCTGATAAGAACCCTGAGTATTTGTGGTCCACCTTGAAACAAGAATGCTTGAGAAACAGTGTTTCTGTAAGTGTACTGGGAAGCTGACCTTCTGGCCTTGGCCATCTAGAATGATGTCTAGTTAGCGTGGTTCAGCTGCTCTGGAGACTAACTGTCGTAGCGGTGTGTCAGGTGCCCAGCCCTCGCTGGTGTTCTCCCTGTTGGTTCTGAGTTTTATTGTTATTAGTAAGGGTGGCTGTGTGGCACCAGAACCGAGTGAGAGTGTGTGTGTGTGCTGAGGGAAGGAGGAAGCATTTCAGGTCAGCATGAAGGCCGATTAACAAAAAGGGCACTTTCTTCCCAGTTCCCTGAATAAATCCACTTGAACATTTGAGACGGTCATTGAAATTGAGGCGGGAAATTGGAGGCATGCGCTAGAGGCTTGTTTATGTTTGCCTTATGAGCGCTTGAGAAGGGAATGGCTAGTGCTACCATCACAGAGCCCAATGCAGGGAACCTGGAACTTGGGACCCCACGGTGGTTTACTCCAGTGCCAGCCTGAGCTCTGCCAGGATCAGCTTTGACTATCTCTAGATCTCAGGGACTGTGTGAGTAAAGTCAGTCCTGCATCAAGATAGAACAAGTCCCTCTTCCCTTCTGTCTGTGTGATCAATGAAGGCCACATGTACTTCCTGTTTCTGGGGATGATGGCTACAACAGCCTGAGACTTTGCCTGTACAAAGTACAGAAATCGTCAGGGATGTCCACGGCCATATCACCCTGAACGCACCAGATCTCGTTTGATCTTGGAAGCTAAGCAGGGTCGGAACTGGTTAGTACTTGGATGGGAGAAATAGTCAAGGATAATTAGAAATGCTTTTGACTGCCAAGAGTAGGAAAGTCAACTCACATGGCAAAAACACTAAGGTCACTTAATCATCTCATAAGGAAGAAATTCAGAGGTAGGTGCTTCCAGGCTTTGTTCAGCTTCTCCACAATGTCGTGGAGCTGAACAAAGAGCTGAACAAAGAGCTGAACGTGGAGACAATCTCTGCAACTCTCTCCGCCTTTCCTGCATGGTTCCAACACGTCTGCCACAGCTCCGATTTCCCATCCTCACCTGTGGCATTTCTACACAGGATGCAAAGGGACAAACAGAAAAGGGGTCTTCTTCCAAGGTGCTGTCTTACAGGAGGAAAGTAAATCTTCCTGTGAAACCCCAGCAGACTCCTCCCTGTATCCACCAGAGATGGGTCACATGCCCACCCCTAGCTTGATCGATGGCAGAGAAGGAAGGGATTGCAGAGACACAGGACGAAACCAGGTTCTGGGAGGAGACCCACCTTCCCTGTTTACTGTTCCATGTCAGATAGCAGGAAAAAGTGTGATTCTGTGAGCAAGGAAAAGACAGGGAGATGTGGGAGTGGATGGCAATAGGCAACCAAGAGGACCACGGCGACCAGCAGTGAGGATCTGCAGCTCTGCTGAGAATGTCATATGCCAGCTGGGAACAGGAGCTTCCCGGGGCCACCTCGCCTTGCATCTGTAGGGAATTAGATAACACGTAGGGAGCAAAGACAAAGCAGTGTCTCCAGCTCCCGAGTCTGAAAGATACGAGGCTTTACCGGACGGGCAGACTCTGGAGTACATCAAGACATTTGTCCAAATGACAAGCTGCGAGACTAGAGAGGATTAGCTGAACTCAGGACAGGGCGCATCTGTGTGCCCTCAGTGGTTTGCCGATTTCAATGGAAAGACCATGGATTTGTTTCTTTGCTGACCTTTCTCTCAAATCATTTTTGGTAATGAATGCTTGCTCGGTGCTGTCTGTAGCAATTGGGATGAAGGAAGAAGTGATGTCCAGGCCTGGAACAGCTCCCACATGCTGCTGGGGACCAGCTTCCATGTCGGAGAATTCCCTTTGTGTGTTTTCTTGCTTGGTCAGTAAGCACTTAATATGAAGGTGTAGAAAAGCGGTTTTCATCAGCACTACCAGATTTAATGGATTGGCAAGATTTTAGTGCAAAACCCCCAAAACACAAGCAGAAACGGAACAAAGGGAAGGTCTTAACATTTCTTCCTGAGAACTGTTCCAAAGGCTGGTTCCAGGACGGGTTTGTGGAATCAGTGCCAATCCAACCCTGTGTCTGGGATGGAGGCCAGGGAGCTGCTAGGAGGCCTGGAGGAAGGGGGAAAAGCTGCTTTTGAGTTATAGAGTCATTTGCAGACTTGCCTGAGCTCTAGACCAGCCAAATGTCACCTTGTCAGAGGCCGCCTGCATTTCTGTCTCCTGGCTTTCCGGTTGTCCTAACATCATAATCAAATGGTGTTTATTGAACATCTGAATGCCCATATTTCAGCCATGTATTACATTTATATATATACACATATATATATAAATTTTTTTTTAGACAGGGTCTCGCTCTGTTGCTCAGGATAGAGTGCAGAAGCATCATCATAGCTCACTGCAAACCTCAAACTCCTGGGCTCAAGTGATCCCCTGGCTAATTTTTTTATTTTTTGTAGACACAGGGTCTTGCTGTGCTGCTCAGGCTAGTCTCAAACTCCTGGTCACAAGTGATCTACCACCTTGGCTTCCCAAAGTGCTGGGATTACAGGCATGAGCCACCTCACCCAATTCAGCCATATGTTTTAAACGTGATGGTGTATTTTAAACATTTTCTGGGACCTTGTCTCCCCAATCCATTCACTAGCCCACATCCCTACTATCCTCATACTAAGGAGGAAGAAGAAGAGAATGGGATGCCCTGTCTACACAATGGTAGTTGAGTCAGGTACACAGGCACTATGTATATATATAACATACAACAGTCATGCAGTGAGTCCAAGGCGAAATGTAATAAAGTATGCAATAGGTGTGCTGGGGGAGTTCACAGTGGGAAGGTTAATCAGATGAGGGCCACTGGAAATCAGCATCTTGATTAGGGCACCGAGAGAGAGAAGGATTTGAACTGACAAAGAGAAGAGGGACGGAGACAGCAGGCAGCGGGAACACCATGCACGGAAGCTTGACAGTCTGCAAGGGCTGGGGGCAGACAGAGATGAGGTCAGGACCGGGAAAGGAAGGCTTTTAGCCTGGCTGAAAGCGAAGAAGCTCTGTTGACATCGGACAGGAAAGGCGTGACCCAGGACGCCAGAACAAGCAGTTTCCATTTGCGATGAGAAGCAGGAGCCACTGGGTTCCTTGAGAAGATGGACGACGTGATGAACAGATGGTGCTGAGAAATCGCCCCGGCTGCTGGCGGTTGTGCTGTTTGTTTCTTAACCTAAAATACTGGCTCAGTCCCTGGAGTGGAGAATATGGCCCCCTCAGCGCCACAGAAAATTGAATGTAGCTGTGGTTGAGTTATAATGTGAGGTTATGCAGAAAATCTAGAGCTCAAACTACGGCACCACAGAAATAATTTTGGCTTCAGTATTATTTGCTTCTTTATTTCGAGTAAAATGGTGCCCCTGTGTGTTTTTATGCAAATGTTATTTTTCTCTGTATAGTTTATATTAGCTTATTAACCTGTAATCAAAATTAAAATTTTTTTTCCTCACAGTTTTGCTCATTCGGCAGTCGCCTCATGGGACGCGGGTACTATGTGTTTGATAGAAGATGGGATCGTTTTCGATTCGCGCTAAACTCCATGGTAGAAAAACACTTGAATTCACAGATGTGGAAGTAAGTGAGCAGTTTTTGTGCAGTATAAGATTTGAGCTGCCCCAAAATGATCTGAGCCCTAACTTTCCAAGTAAATGTCAGTGGTTGGCTTTTCATAGAACAAAATGATTCAGAAATCAGGATTCTTGGTTAATTCTTAAATGTCGGGTCTTAATGGTTTGCCCAAAGTTTTTTAGAAACTCATATGATGTGTTGTATGCTTTGCTTTGGAGATCATTTCTGTGTTGGTTATATTCTAAACTAAATGAAAAGGATATTGGATGAGATCTTGTTTATTTAACAATGTTAAAGGGCCTTTTTATTATTACTACTAAGAGCATCTAAGGATTTTAAGAATGTACTTCTGCTTGCAATGTTAATGCTACAATATCAGTACTAAAGATTTCATAATGGTTATGGACCAATTTCTAGTTGTTTGCTGTCCTGTGAAAACATATGAACAGTTGCCAACAGGGCAGATCCTGAGCAATGCTGTGAAGTTGGTTAAGTTTGTCTTTGGCCCTTCCCATCTCCCTAGGACGCCCTCCTCACCTTTACTTGTACTTCTTTCTCCCCTAGACTCAACTTATGTCCCATTTCTCTCAGGTCCCTTTATTCTCCAACACTTCCCAATGTATTTACATATCACTGGGGATTCCTGAAAAGGGAAGAGACCTTGATTTGGTAGAATGCTATCAGGAAGGTATGGTAGGCCTAGACTCTCCCAAACCACAGCACACAAGGCACTACCACACTGGCCACTTGATAATGTAAGGCCAGCCCACGGGGTATACCCATCCCTACTCCTACACTGGTGAGCTCTCCAGATATCATAGTCCATTCCCATCATGGATCACGAAGCCTGGGCCCAGAGAGCCCAGGATGGCCAACAGCTGAGACCCCCCGCTCTGCCCATGGAAGCCCAGGAGAGGCAAAGAAGGCATTCCTAAGAAATGGGAGGGGAACAGAATTCAAAACTTGCCCCTCTCCCAGACAGCTATGACACTTCAGCCCCTTTTTCTAAAAGCCCAAAGAGCTTCCAGACCTGAGTTTCTAGAAGTCAGCTCCATTCGTGTCTGCATTGAGCTCTCAGGGTAGACTTAGGACTAAATGTCAACATTTAATATAAGGTAGGAAAGGGCCACAAGAGAAGCTTATCATTTCTTCCTATTTGAGCGACTGGTCGGTGTGTCTAAAGGGCACCCTTGATATCTGCTTGTGCCCATTCCAAACAGCAACAGGTTGGCGCTGCATGTGGGGTTACCGTGATCTGTTATTTGGTGATTGATCCTTCTGCGCTTGTTCCCCAAGATGGCAGCCAGCCCTGGCGATTCTCACAGCCCTTTGCTCTCCTGTTGTGTGGAAGTGTAAATCCCGGACACGCGGAAGGAATGTGTTGATCTGTATTGCACTCCCTGGTGTCCTGTCCGTTCAAGCTCCATGTTCCTTTCCTCCTCAGGCACAGAAGCCCGAGCCACAGGGCATCAGGTCCCTCCCCCCTGTTCAGGACTTGCCTAACCAATCTGCTGTCACTGAGCAACATTGGGGCTGCCTGGGTGTCAACTCTGGAGAGCGTAGCACCCCGCTGCCCTCTCAACCTCGCTGCCCAAACCCCAGGCCCCGACGGGCCCGAACCTGGAGGGATGGCAGCCGATGGGGGCGTGGAAGACATTAGGAAGAAAAGGAACGGCCAAGACTCTTTTTTCTTTAACAAGCATTTAACTCTGCATCAGGAGACGCCAACACAGTATTCTCTTTCAGCCAGGTCAGCATCTGGTCCTCCATGCCACCTGGCAGGGGAGGATGGGCACTGTCAGTAATTTATTCACATCTATGGGCTTGTGTATGGGACTTCCCTAGGCCAGTGTGCAAAGCTTAAGCCTGGGCACAGCCCAGCGAAGCTGAAATCCATCGTCATTCAGCACCTAGAAAAACACATTCGGCCTGGGGGGAGGGGCTCCCCGCGACAGCGAGCTGCCATGTGCTCCTTGCCCTGCCTCTCCCCTGCCCCGCTCCCCTCCCGTTGCCCCCACAGTGCACTCAGGATCAGTGGGGAGAGGAAGGATAGGGACAGAAAGTATGCCAACGCCAGGTAAGTTTAGGACTTCAACTCTGCTGGTGAGCACAAGCTGAAGCATGAATTTATACTATTTAATGGGAAAGTTACAAATTGGGACATTAAAAGTGGATCCCATTCAAAGTCACGGATCAGGATCCTCTCTAAATGAGCCATCTGGTATTTGTAAATAACTTCGTATTACAAGTAACTGCCAAACCTCTGCCCCCATGTATTTCCATCCACACGTCAGCTGGTAAGGAGACTTGAGTCAAGGAAAGATTGAGTGGGATGCCTGTAGTACCACAAGGCAACAAAGACAGCAGGAAAGTTTGCTGACGCCTCACACGCTGAGAAATGTTCCCTAGCCCCGTCAGGAAGGGATTGTGTAGTGCCAGACAGTTCTAAGGATGTGTAGACCTCTCCAGTCTGGTGCCATGGGAGTCCTTGCCCAGCATGCATAGTCCCTGATAGTACGGTTGTGTTGCTGCTGAGATTCACCTGCTCGCCCATCCACCTGCCCATCCATCCATCCGTTCATTCACTCATTCATTCATTGCAACAAGTATTTATGGAGCAGCTTGTTTAGTGCTGACAGGATCTTTGACCTTCTTCAGGCTTGAGAGAAAGTAAATTCACAAACACTATCATGGCCACTGTGGGTTCGGCAACATTTTTCTCTTATATTTGATCTCCTCGGTCTGACATTTTCAAGGACGCTGTGCTTCTATCTTCAAGGATTCCTCTGGATTCCACCCTAAAGATGGAAGCCACAGGCTCCACCAAAGTGCAGGCCGAAAAAACAGAATCTTGAGGGAGAGGAAGGCTAGGAGAGGCGTTTGCTTCTCAGCGGGGCCTCTTTGTAGAGTTCCCTGGCACTTGGTCCTGACACTACAGCCGAGAAGGTGGCATCCAAAGGAGAGGAGGGACTCCGTGAGGCCTGCTGGGGCACAGGCCTCATGTGCAGCTTTCAGAGAAGGAAAGCTAGTTCCTAATTGCTGGTGAGCCCCAGCTACGCTGAAAATAATTTCCTCAGGAAACGGGGGGTCCGTGGGGAGACAGTGAGAAATAGAAAAAAGCCAGCTTCAAATCATCCACTCGGCTCCTGAGGTCAGCATCTTGTTCTGCAGAATCAGGAACAGTGACCCCACAGCCACTGTGCCTTCTTCCGATCCCAGAGTAGCAGCAGCGTTGACCCAGGCCATAGACTGGACGTGGGAGCCATTTCCAGCACAAGTCAAAAGACTAAGCTTGCAGGGAAGCTCCAAAGGTGACCCGCTGCCTGGTGTTGGCCTTGGCTCTGGGGAGTTCACTCTGAGGCGCCCCCCAAGCTCCAAGAAGACCAAAGAAAAAATAGTGGGTTTCCCCTCTCCCATCCGTATGTTCCCCTCTTGCCCATATCCTGCATTTATCTTCAGAACAAACTAGAAATTCCTGGTCCCCTTCTCTGGACACATGAGAGACCCCCATTCTCACCTTTTCCAAACACAGGGACAGGAAGACCTGCTGAAGGGCAGCCACACTGCCATATAGCTCCTCTGAGTGAGAGCTAAGTTAGGGTGGGGTGAATAGGAAAAAAAACAGCCAGTTGTGGGTACAGGCAAATGACATCGTCTCCATGTCCTGAGCCCCTGCCCCTCCGCGGCCGGGCTGCCAGGACCCAGGAGCTACAAGCAGACAGGGAGTGGGGCTCTCTGCAGAGTACGCCAGAGGCCGCAGACGACAAATGCAGGAGGATGCAGACTGCCTCCAGCCCAGAGCAGGGTGGGGACGCAGGGGACAGACAGGCACGGGGACACCCTGAGAGTCTGTGGACAGAGGCTGCAGTGGGTAGAGGGGGACACTCCAGCCCCTATGCCCAGGTAGCAAAGCCCTGTCCTCACATTTCTTACTTCAAACCAGGACCGACATGCGAGATGACCACTTCTCATTAAAAACCACCGTCATTGCTGCCAAAAAAAGAAAGAGAGAGAGAGAGAGACAAATTGAGAGGGGAGAATACTGCTGGGAAAAGTTATATTATAAATAACATTTGCCTTTTACTCATGAACCAAAATCAGCCATTGTCCAGTAGCCAAGCATGGAGAAAGCGTCTGAGGACCTGGGAGTGATTCCATTTAGGCGCTGGCTGTTGCAATGGGGGCACCATGAGCAAGGGCCATCCTTCAGATCTCACCATCCTTCAAGGCTTCATGCTCCATAGTCTGGTTCCGCCAGGGTGTCCTCTGTAGCCCTGATGCTCAAACTTCATCGGGCCTCCCGAGCAATGCCGACCCGACGTCTCACTGTTTCTCTTTCACTCTTCTCTCATGTTTAGGAAGATCCCTCCTGCGGCAGATAGCCCCCTGCCCTCGCCAGCAGCCCACATCACCACCCCCGTTCCAGCATCCGTTTTGCAGCCTTTCAGCAACCCCAGTGCTGTGTATCTTCCTTCAGCTCCCATCAGCTCGAGACTCACCTCTTCTTACATAATGACATCAGCCATGCTCTCAAACGCAGCTTTTGTGGCATCGCCGGACCCGAGCGCCCTCATGCCCCACACCACAGCTTTCCCTCATGTGGCCGCAACCCTCAGCATCATGGACTCAACCTTCAAGGCCCCATCCGCCGCGTCCCCGATACCAGCCGTCATCCCTTCCCCATCCCACAAGCCATCCAAAACCAAAACCAGCAAATCCTCAAAAGTCAAAGACCTGTCTGCCCGTAGCGACGAGTCTCCAAGTAACAAAAAGAGGAAGCCGCAGTCTTCGACTTCCTCCTCCTCCTCTTCCTCCTTGTCCTTGCAGACACCCCTCTCGTCTCCGTTGTCAGGGCCCCACAAAAAGAACTGTGTTTTGAACGCCAGTTCTGCTTTGAACTCCTATCAGGCGGCCCTTCCCTATAACAGTATGTCTGTGCACAACTCAAACAACGGGCTGAGCCCGCTCAGTGCCAAACTGGAGCCCTCAGGACGGACCTCGCTGCCCGGCAGCCCCGCGGACATAGTGAGACAGGTGGGCGCGGTGGGAGGCAGCAGTGACTCCTGTGCCCTCTCTGTGCCCTCCCTTGCGCTCCACGCAGGGGACCTCTCTCTGGCCTCACACAATGTCGTGTCTTCTCTGCCCCTCTCTTTTGACAAATCAGAAGGAAAAAAGCGTAAGAACTCGAGTTCTAGTAGCAAAGCCTGTAAAATCACTAAAATGCCTGGTATGAATAGCGTTCACAAAAAGAACCCGCCCGGCCTTCTTGCACCGGTGCCCGAGCCCGTTAACAGCACCTCCTCTCGGCAGGTAAGGGACCTCCTGGCACTGCCTTCACCAGCTCTGGGGGGCAGGGGGAGCTGGGCAGCGCCCCTGCTTAGCCAGGTGGCTCTGACAGGTGACACAAGCGGGACTCCTTTTCTCGTCGTCCCCGGAGGCAATTTTCACCCTCTGCTTTGAGAGCAGTTTATTTAACAAATACTTGCTACAACTCTCACTTTGTGCTGGGCACTGTTCTAAGCGCTTTACAAGTATTACCTCATTTCGTCCTCACAGCACCCAAGTGTAGATGGAACAATTGTTATCACCACTTTACCGATGAGTAAACTGAGGCATGGAGAGATTCTGAGTTCCCCACTCCACGTCTGTCTTATATTTTGAGGATCTGGAGGACAATGTCATTAAAGAGCTCTGTTGCTGAGAAGTTTGATCTGATCTCTGGGAATCCCCTTAGGAGGAGGCTGAGGCCCAGGCAGGTTAAATGATGACCCAGGGTCCCACCTGGGCAGTGGAGGCCTGTGTGTCCTGGCTCACAGGTGACTGTCCCTCTCACTTTACCAGGCTGCCTCAGCCCCCACCTCCTCCTAACATAACTCCTTCCTTCCTAAAGGTGCACCTCCCACCAACTGGCAAAGAAATGTTCGGTGCCATTGTGCAAATAGCAGGGTGTGTCGTGGGAAGCTGAGAAAACGTAGTGCAATCCGAGAAGAATACATGTTTCCTTCCCCCTAGCCCTGCTCTCGTCCCCGAGTCTAGTCTTCCTCCTCAGGCTGTGGAGCTACTTAGGAGAGCCCACTGCCACCCCCGCCCCAGACTCTGGGGCCGCTTGGACATAGACAGGGCGCGGAAGCGGGGAGGGGCCCCGCCTGGGGTTCTCTGCAGAGCCGAGTGCCGCGCAGGGCGCTGGCCTGCCCGGCAGCCTGCACCTGTGGGGGCGGCGTGTGCAGAGACTGCAGTGGCAGCCGCAGCATTACGGGGTCCAAACCCCAAGCCCAGCCACGTCTAGGGAGGAGGACTTTGCAGAGATGGGAGGCAGTTGTTAAAAAGATGTTTTAATGTTTTGTGTCACCGTTTATGAGACTTGTTATAACCTCACGAAGAGCACATCCTGAGGGGGATTCACAAATCACAAGTACACACATGAGAAACAGCAAGTTTGGAACCCAAGGGCCAGACAAGCTGCAACCCGCGGCCAAGGTGAGAGGAGGGGAAGACGCAGGTCCTCTGGCTAGAGCCTGGGGCACCATCTGGCTCCCCACTTCCAGGGGCATGGGGGCGGGGGGCCAGCGCCCAAGGGCTCTACCTGGAGATGAAACTGCTGGTCAGTGCCACCTCCAGGTCTCAGAGTGGAGGGCAGAGCCAGGGCATCTCAACCTTGAATACGCACACGCGTCACCTGGGTGTCCTGTGAAAATGCAGGTTCTGAGTCAGCAGGCCTGGGTAGGACCAGGAGTCTGCGTTTCTAGCAGCCTCCCAGGCGGTGCCGCGGCACTGCTTTGCAGGCCACACCTTGGGCAGCAAGCTACATGGCATCTTCCTCATTTTAGGTAAAGTCCCAGCAGCTAACACTTACGTGATAGGCTCTGTTCCAAGCATTCATTTTACAGTTAGCTGCTATTACTCCCATTCTGCAGAGGAGTAAACCAAGGCGTAGGAAGGTTAAGCAGGGTACCCAAAGTAAGTATTAATAACTACACAGCAAGTAAATAGCAGGGCTGGGATTTACACTGAGGCGTTCTGACTCTGGAGTCCGGGCTCCATGCTGTGAATGGAGTGCCTCTGTGCTGAGTCAGCGTCGCTGTGTTGATCCTTTGGTCTGCAGGACCACACGAAGTGCTGGGTAACTGGCAGTGGAAAGAGCAGACAAGTGCTCAGGCAGGAGGGTAATCAAATAACTTGGTGCATTTAACGGCTGCCTCAGGTCCGGTCGGCATCGGTTCTCTAATGCAAGGGATGCCTCGCTGCTTGTCACCAGGCCATTAAGAAAAGGCTCTGTCCAGAGCCACCACCAGTGATGTCCAAGTTTTGGGGAAAGGCAAAGGCCCGTGGGTTTGGGAGAGGCAAAGCATGAGCTTGAGAAATCCAAGATAAACCTGTGCCTTGGGGACAACTTTGGGATCTATTTAATTGTACCTAATAGGTGCAAGGCCAGAAATTGCCACAGAAGTATTAAAATGAACAGAAAGCAAGACTGAATGTAAGGCAAATGTCTGTACGCAAAGGCCAGTTCATGCAGAAGAGGAGCTGTTTATAGGGCGAAGGCCAAGCTGCCTTTGTAAACAGGACAGGGACACAGGGTTAGTACCTGGAATCGGCTCCCCTGGGGACCCAGCCACCACGTGCCAAGGACGGTCACAGAGGAAGGGGAAGAGCACAGCGGCCACACCCACACGCCCCAGCTCAGGCCCTCCTCTCCACTTGCAGCACCATCGTGCTATTTTTCTGAAGAACAGCACCCTGTGTCTCCTGGCCAGGAAAACTGACCCAGAAAAAGACCCAGGCGTTCTATCTGCAGCTGATCTAAGGGAGTCGGGGCTAGAAACAAGATGGGTCTGAGATCGAGGGTCAGAGGTGGAAAAGCTGGGCCTCTGCTAAGTGATGTGCTCCCAAGAAGGGCCCGGATTCTGACCAGATGCCTTCATCCTCATCCCTGAAACGTGCAGTCCGTCCACCCAGGGAGCAGAATCAAGAGCTCCCCCCGATTCCACTGTTCCTCTGGGAAGGAGAGGGGCATCGCTGAGGTACCCTCCGAAACATTCCCATTTTCTGTGCCATTTATGGTGGAAACACCAGTTCCAAATCGACGTGCGGGAATGAGGCATTGCTGTGCTGCCCCTCTTCTTCCCTGGCAACCTGGGGCGTTGGTGGGCCTTTCCCAGGCCGGCTCGTGTGTCTTAGTGGGGCTTCACTGGTGTCTTTCAGGTTGGGAAAAATAGCAGCCTAGCTTTGTCACAATCCAGTCCTTCAAGCATATCCAGCCCAGGACACAGCCGACAGGTAAGTTACTGGGGCACAAAAACACACGAGCTCATCGGCAGGGCGGAAGGAGTGTGGGCCTTGGGATCAGACCATGGCTCGGCTCTCATCTCCAGTGAAGAGCATGCCTACCTGGCTTCCAAACCTCGGCTTCTAATTACTAGGGCAAGTGACTTCATTTCTCTGTGCTTCCATTTCCTCCATCTATAAAGTGGGGATCATGACGGCCCCTACCTCATATGGCTTTTGTAAGGACTAGTTTATTTACTTAAAGCCATTAGAAAATGCCTGGCACATAGCAAACGCGCAAGTGTTAGCTATTATTATTACCAGCTGTATGATCTTAGGCAGATTTCTTCTCTGAGTCTCATTTTTTTCATCTGTTAAATGGCAACATTGCTGCCTACCTCCTAAGGCTATTGTGAAAATCCAGTAGGATGATGTTGATGAAAGGCCCTTGGCATATGTCAATCACTGCTTTCTCAAAAGCCTCCGGTGAGCGGTACCACCATTCCAGATGTAGTTTCATGTTAGGAATATTCAAAACAGACTTAGCAGTTGGATAAACTTGAGATACGAGAGCAGTCAATGTGTACGCCCACTGACAAATGATTTTCTCAGTAG
This sequence comes from Avahi laniger, assembly GCA_963575035.1. Lineage (NCBI taxonomy): Eukaryota > Metazoa > Chordata > Mammalia > Primates > Indriidae > Avahi > Avahi laniger. The sequence continues at coordinate 25,159 of CAUYSK010047791.1, forward strand.
AATGCATGCGTGTGTGCCTGGGGGCGACCAGGGACAGTCAGAGGATGGGGTTGTACCTGTTATAGATGGTCGGAAAATATATGTATGTGCATATTAATACATAGCTGTGTTGTGTTGTCTTAGTGTGCCACATGTTTTGCAGACACCAAGTAATGATGTGTTTGCATTTTGCTCTTTGGGGTCTTCCCACAAATCTTGAGTAGAGTTTGAATGAAGATTATGGGGAAACAGTTTTTGTACCCCCAGGTCAAGAAGAGTCTTCTCCCCATTTTGAGACACTATCGCCCTTTTTTTTGCCAGTGCACCTGCAACCATCACCTGTGCTGTGTGGCGAGGGAGGCACATGTATGCCCAGGCAGTCGGCCTCTGGTTATGGGGTCTCTTGCAGAGGTGGCTGAGTGTACCTGGAGACTATACTTTCATCCTTACTGAGCATGGTGCGCATGCGCCCATAACTCCGGATACACTTGCTGGGAACCCAAAATGATGGCAATCGGCCTTAAAAAATAATCACAATAGCTATCACTTGTTGAGCCCTTTCTCTGTCATAGCACAGTGACTATGCCCTTGACATACGTTACACATTTAAATCTTTTAACAACTCTGTGAGAAACAAGATGATTATACTCATGGCACAGATGAAGATGGCTGCATTAAGAAGCTAAGTAACTTGAACCCAAAATCTGCAACTCCAGAGCCTCTATGTTTAACCCAACACTATTCTTCTTCCTTAGATAATTCACTAGGTCGTCTGCAGGTTATGTAGGAAAAGGTGAGCTAATACATTAAAAAAATGAAGACATCAATTATTTGGTCACCTTTCCTGAAGAGGAATCCCGTAAATGTCCCTGGCATTTGTCGCTGTGGTTTCCTCTACAGCGAGGGTCTTTGTGACTACTTTCCATCCATCACGTCATTTGCTGTTACAGCTGCCCTTTACCGTGCACGGGAGGTGGGATATTATCCTTTCTATTAGAGATGAGAAAACTGGGGCTCCGTCCTTGAATTCTTGTGGATAATCTCAAATATATGGTTTTGAAACAAGTTTTTCTTTTCTTTCCTAGAAGAACACAAACAGAATGGGCAGGATAAGGACTCTTCCATAACGAGACCACGAAGCCACTTCCAAACCAGTTCCAGGAGGCCGTGGGGAGGAGGAGGGAGGGGAGTGGGCCATGGGGGAGAGTCTATTTCTTCTGCCCTGCCTGTGGCTCTGGCCTTTCTTCTTCTTCTTTTTCTTTTTTTTAATTGACCAGTTTTTAATTTTGAAGAAAAAGGCAAAAGAACGTGAATTTGAGATTTACAGAAAACAACACCAGTGTTATGTTTCTGTTGTCTTTCCTTTCATTTGTCACATTTGTACATTCTTCCAAATTTGGGGCACTCCCCTAGCTCCTGATGCTGCTACTGCACCATCGTCTTGCTCCAGCCATGAGAGCAGACATGGCAGAACATCAGTTCTGGGTTGGCACCATCTGAAGCTCTTGAACTTTAGCACACCCAGAGCCCTTTTCCTTCCTTGTCCTCTCCACCCGATCCCTCCCACCCCTCCGCCTGCCACTCACTGGGTCCCCACTGGCCCTCGGAAATAGCTGGCTCTTACAGACTCCCCTCTGGACTTTGTGCAGGGGGAGGTAATTTTGCTGGAGAGAAGGTGAGAACAGAGAGACAGAGGGTGGGAGGGCGGGAGGGTGGCGGGTGCCCTCATCAGGTTTCTACAACTCGCCATGGCCGGATCCTAATGCTAGGGACAAAATTGAGAACAGCTCCATTTAACGATGTGGCTTACCCACATCCACTGCCCAGCTGTGCAGCTCAGAATTCTAGGAGACACCAGGTCAGGGACAGGGGCTGGACTGGGTATGGGAGGGTGGCAGAAAGCAGAGCTGGGAGGTAGGGGACAATCAATCCCTCAAAATGTGGGAACCCAGTGACTGTGGTGGTCTGAGCTTGTTGGGAATCTACAGAATCCCTTTCAGGCACTTGCCCAAAGCAGGGTGAGCCAGAAAGGGAGAAATCCCAGGAAAAAGGCCACGAGAACCCAGAAAGCCACTCCCTGAGGAGGCATGGTGATCACACACAGCTGCTGCAGGTTCTCAAGGTGCCCTCTGGGGCTAGGAAGGGTCCTCTGGGGAAAGCTTCCCTGGAGGGTTATGTGTCAAACCCCTTGAGAGAATAAATACTAGCGTTTCCCACCCACCCCCGTGCCCTGGGCCACAGGCACCCAGTGGGATCAGCACAGCCATTGACTGGCGTGTGCTACATTACCAGATGTCCCCAACTCAGAGACAGCCATCCCCAAGAAGGAATGGGAAGGATGAGCCACTGCTTAGTGACGAAGAGCCATTTGGAAGAGCTGGAACAGAGCCTTTGGAACCCAGCAGCTACAGAAATATTCACACTGGAGTTTTGAAAGAAAACAGCAATACCATAAGCTCTAATAGGGAGTCCTAATCAGGACAGGAATTAACAATATAAAATAGGTGTTCTGTGCTAGTAATCGTATAACTTTGCATATGGGATAGAGCAGAGCTGCTAGGAGGTTTTGCTTTATCCTTAAATCAGAAATGAATGCTAGTTCTGCAGCTGGGCACAACCCTCGCCCCCACCCTGACAGTTTCCTTTTCTTTCCCGCCCCCCAACCCAAAGATCAAACTACTGTTAAGTCTCACCTTAAGACTGGAATCTGCAAAGACGGGAGGCAAACGGAGTGATTTGCATCAATGGAATTGCACTGACAGTGTTTCTTATAGGATTACTAAATTTTTTAGTATAAAATGAAGATTTTTTTAAAAATCAGGAGTTGATATTAAGTATCGGAACATTAGTTCGGACAATTTCATTTTTATTTCTACAGTGTTAAAAGTGCACTTATATGCTGGTTTATTTACATCTTGGGAAAAAGAGACTGCAAATTGAAGGGATGATTGTTACTTTTTCTTTTTTAAAAAAAAGGTTAAGGCAGATTTTAAGACTTATAAATGTTTAAGAAATTATAAACAAGGTTAGACCCTTTGGAAAAAAGCTTAGAAAATATTCTTAAAGTAAATTTTTATAGTGTTAATTTTGTAATAATTTATGTTTTACTATATTACAGAGCTAACTGACCAGAATAGTTTCAGAAACAATATGAAACTTAGGAAAGTTTAAGCAATGTTTATATTTTTAAAATGTTCTTTGAATTATGTTTTTAATTGTACATTTCTTCAGACTGAAAAGTATGTACATATCTTTGTTATTTTTGCACAATTTTTGTCTTGTTCGGTTTCAGAAGTCTGTTGTTTTTTATAATTTATTTTGAGTTGTAAAACTCACGGGAGTAAACACAAAACAAAACAAAATCTCAGCAACAAAATAACCCTCTGATTTATAAACTCTTGTATTCGAGGAGGGAAAACAAAGGTTGGGAGCTTCAGTGGCTGTTCCTGAGAAATAATGTCTCGACAGAGACTAAAGGAGCCGTTCAGCTTAAACACTGTGGCTCTCTCCACCTGGAATTGGAAGCCGGAATAAAGAGGCTCCCCATCGAATGCTGCTTACTTTGTTGAAAGACTGGCTGTGACCAAGGTGAGAATATTTCTGGAAAACTGAGCAAAAAAGGGAAACCCACGGCATTTCTTCCTTCACAATCAACTACAGGTTTACTTTACAATGATGTGTTAGAAACTTGCAGCTTGAAAAATGGAATGCAAATAAAAGGTTCTCTTTGGGTTTGTTTTCATGGAGTTAAACTGGAGCAGCCTATGAAGCATTATTAGGGTGACATCCTTTGGGTCCTTCTGTTCTGCACACCCACTCAGTCTTCTCTCCCGGCCCCTTGACTGCACACACCCCTGTTTGCCTGAAGATCTCCTGACTTGTCGCCAGCCATAGAGGCTCGAAAGCTCTGGTTGTTAAGCATAACGCAATGCATAGACCTGTCAGCCATAAAAAAAAAAAAAAAAAAAAAAAAAAAA
>CAUYSK010047793.1:0-43020 GCA_963575035.1 Avahi laniger
CAGAGTCTTCTTAAAATTGGCTTTCTGCTTGCCAAATAATCATACCCAGGTAAAGGTAATATAAATATATTTTCCCTGGAGGTGAGCTACTGTTTCCAGTGCCAAGGTGGAAAACAAGACTGGAGTTGTTGAGGCAAATAAAGAAATATAGGTAATAATAGCGCCACTAAAACTAGAGATGGTGCCAAGCTGCAGCCCTAGGTATGACTTCACATGAGGGCGGAAAGGGTGTATCATTACTTTAGATTCAAGTTCTGAGCACAGTTTTTAGAAACTGGAAATAACATACTTTACACATTTAAATTTCAATTTGGCAGTAAAATTGCTTTTGTTTTTCATGCTGATTCACCCAGAACATGCCAAAGAAAGTACCAATAAAAATGTTCATGAAGTTTTTAATAAATCAGAAGACAGAAAGATTGGTTTTTGAGGCTTTCCTGAGTGATTTCTCTAAATGCTTCTTGAATTTGGAAGATGAATCTGCACTCTTTCAGGCTCTGAAGGTCAGGAGAGATCAACTATGACTTTTCCAGGAAATGAGTAATAGTAAGACCAGGGGACTCATTTTTGGAGGCCTGGAAGAGCTTTTCATCCAGAACCTGTAGGTGGGGTTTTCCCCCCAAAAGTCCTCAGGGAGTTCCAGAGACATGTTCAGACCTGAAATGGGAATAGGCAACCTAATGTAAGCTTGCCCTGGAGGTTCTGCCAACCCTTCTCAGCTCTCACCCTGGGTTTCCCCACCCAAAGAAGCTGATCTTTTACATTCTTTCTCGCTCCTTTCTTCTTGGACTTTCACCCCATTGTCCAACCATTCTTCCCCACCAATTCCAAATCTTAGTGCCCGTGCAAAAACCTGAGAGTTCTTGAATAAACATCACTTAGAATTTTCTCTTCCTGGAAAATATGGAAGGCAACTGCTGCCAAAAACTCACACCCAAGCTGTACCATGGAGGATTCATTTAGCACAGTGCCTACCTAGCACATAAAAGGTACAAAATAAATGTTGGATGTTGGTGGAATTAATAATTAAAGAAATTTTATATGGAAATACATGTAGGCAAAAAAATAGCCAGGAAACTTCAAGGAGTTTAGTATGGGAGTATGTGGAATGTAGCAGGAAATGAAACTAGAGGATTAAACAGTGACAGACTGTTCAGAGCCTCTGTGCCTCCCTAAGAACTATGAACATTATTGAAGGCCATGGAAGTCATTATGAATTTTAAATAGAGAAATGACAAGGTCAAACTTGCCTCCTTGGAAGACCACCTTTTTGGCAGTGTGGGAGACAGATGACAAATTGAACGCAGTGAGCACCGTGCACCAGCTGGCAGGCTGTCTACAGTGCTCAAGGTGCAAGAGACTCAAGATAGCATCAGAGGAACAGAGATGAGGTGGTGGTTTTACGAAACACTGAGAACCTAAAATTCACAAGACTTGGGCTTCATTGGGTGTGGGTGATCACGCGAAAGATGCAACCTGCTGGGAGATATACCACAGAAGACTCAGAAGACAACGGCTTGGTTTTCCTATCTATAAACGGCAGAACTATATTTGGGCCTCCCTGCATTGTGGTCAGAGCAATCATCTGTGTATCTTCTGCATGGAGATAATTCAAAGTGCTCAGAGTTACCATAAAAACAATACTTCTGTTTGAGGATAGCCGGTGAGAAGTGTTTTTCCCCCTGACACCAAATATGTGGTGTCTTTTCCAACATCACTTCTCTAATTCTCCTACACAAACTGAGAGTTCTACAATTCAATTCTGACACTAGCGTCATATTCCACAGATTTAAGGGCTCAGTCCCACAAGACAGCCCTGACTTCAGGTATTGGGTATCCATGGCGCCCATGCTTCTGTACAACTCAGCTACAAAGTCAGGGATTTCCATAACTCCCCTCCTCAAGTATGACAGTTTGCTAGATCAACTGAGAGAACTCAGGCAAATGCTATTCTCATCATTACAGTCTGTTAGAAAGGATACAAATGAACAGTCAGATGAAGAGATACATAGGGTAAAGTCTGGAAGGGTCTCAAGCTTAGAAGCTTCTGTCACCGTTGGGTTAGGGTGTGTCATACTCACAGCACATGGATGTGCTTGCCAACTCAGAAGCTCTCCAAATCCTTTCATTTAGCGGTTTTTATGGAAGTTTCATTACATAAGCACGATTGATTAAATCATTGGCCATTGATGATTGACTCAACATCTAATCCTTCTCCCCTCCCTGGAGGTTGGAGGGTAGGACTGAAAGTTCCAAACTTCTAATCAAGTCTTGGCCTTTCTGGTCACCAGCCCTTGTCCTGAAGCTACCTAGAGGTCCACCAAATGTCACCTCAGTAGGACAAAAAACACTCCTGTTGGCCCATATCACTCAGGAAATGCCAAAAGTTTTAGGGGCTCTCTACTAGGAACTGGGGACAAAGATCAAATACATATTTCATATTATATAACAGCCAGAGAAGAACAACATGAGTTTATGCAATAGTCCTGAACACCAACAGTTGGAGCCACGTGGCACCCTATCTACCACCCTCCCCTGGCAGTCAACCTACCAGCTCTATATTGGAAGGGAAAGGATCATGCAGTGGGTCCCTCAGCTGCCCAGGTGACTGGAAACAAAACAAGGAGATACTGTCCGGAAAAGAAAGGTGAGTCAACTCTCTTTAAAGACCTTCCTCCTGTAAGTTTCCCTTTGAGTTTTCATTTTGGGTGAATTTTGTTCATTCTCAAAACCTCAGCGTAATTTGGTCACTTTGATGAGAAACGAGAAAATGTCAACGTTGGAATTTTTCTGCCAAATCTGGGCCTGCCTCTATGTAGGCAGTGATGCTCGATATTTATTATTTTGATTCCAAGAAATTTACACTTGTGGGAGTCTCCACACAAGTGTAAATTGACAAATCATGCTCTTCTGAGCGAAGGGTGATGAGTCGGAAGTGAAATTGTGAGGAGAGGAGCTGCTGAGATTTTAGAACATGGGGAATTGCTGGTGTTGCTCAGCTTTAGAGGGGCTCAAGATATCACCAAAAGCCACTCTCTAAAGCTTTTTACACAGCAGTGTGATCGTGTAGGCAGAGAAGGGAAGCAGGCCACATTTTCTTCAGTATTCTCTTTCTTCTCTGTAGTGCCTCTAGTTTCTCCTCTCTCTTTTCCCACTCACTTGCTTCCCAACTTTCAGGAAATAATCAATAGACTCCATTCTTTATAGTTAAGTTTCATTGCTTATTTCCCACAAGAGCATATGCCTTTCAGTAAATGTCAGTGTTCTTCATTCAAATCTGAATCTGTAAGGGAATTTATTTGGAACTTAGGCAGAAGATGGGAGAGAATCTTCCTGGTGCCCTAAGGCTCACCCTTGGTAGCAGACACCTAGTCTACTTATGCTATTCATTCTTGCAAAGAATGATCCTGGCACTTACGATAGACAGTAAAGGATAAAGCAGAAACCTATACCACCAACTGTAGGTCAAATTCCATTAAGGTAAATTCCAAGAGCGGCACACATTCTTTAGCTCTATTGGAATGTTGTTTTACTTACTGCTAGGTGAACTGACTAAATTTAACACTAGTTTGGAAATAGTTGATGTAATGGGATGGATGACCTCAAAAGTTCCCAACTCTAAACTGCTGTGAATTCTGTTAATTCAATCCCTATTGAATTCTACCTCTGACCAGGGGTAAGGTAAATAAAATGGAAGAAGCTTAGGTTTACTTTTTTTTTTCTCAACTAATCTATGTTAAAGCAATGTATGACATTAATGTAAAATCCACCATATAATGAGTATATAAAATATGAAGTAAATCTCCCTGGTTTCTCTTCCTAGAGTCAACATTGTTAATATTTCTTATAGATCTTTCCAGATATTTTCAATTCACACACAAAATCTTAGGGTTTTTAAAATAAGAAATTTCCCATTATACAGTACTGCTAGAAACAGACACAATGCATAATATATTTTATATTTTGATGTATTTAATTAATTCTTTCTAGCATCTCTCCAGTTAAAAAATTGTTTTTTAAAGATGATTTTCTTAACATATGCATATAAGCAACACAACATTCTTGGCTCATTTAAATAAACTAGAGAATTTTTGAAACATTTGATTTTTTAATTTCAAAGTATTATGGGGGTACAAATGTTTTTGGTTACAAGGATCACTTTTGTAATGCTTGAGTCAGGATTATAAGTGTGCCCATTACCCAGATAGTGTTCATTGTACCCGATGGGTAGGTAGGTTTTTGCCCATTCTCGCCTCACCCCCAATTGATTTCCCTGTATACACATGTGCTCTCATCAGTTAATTCCAATTTAATAGTGAATAGATGTAGTGTTTGTTTTTCCATTCTTGAGATACTTCACTTGGGCAAACGGTCTCCAGTTCCATCCAAATTGTTGCAAAAGGCATGAATTCATTCTTTTTTATGGCTGAGTAGTACTCCATGGTAAACATATACCACATTTTCTTAATTCACTCATTAATTGATGGGCACTTGGGTTGATTCCACATATTTGCAATTGCAATAAACAATTGAGTACAGGTGTCTTTTTGATAAAATGACTTTGTTTCCTTTGGGTAGATACCTGATAATGGGATTGCTGGATTTAATGGTAGGTCTACTTTTAGTTCTTTGAGGAATCTCCATACCGTTTTCCATAGAGGTTGTACTAATTTGCAGTCCCACCAACACTGTGTAACTGTTCCCTTCTCTCTGTATCCATGTCAGCATCTATTGTTTTTGGACTTTTTAATAAAAGCCATTCTGATTGGGGTAAGGTGATATCTCATTGTGGTTTTAATTTTCATTTCCCTGACGATTAGTGACATGGAGCATTTTTTCATATGTTTATTGGCTATTTGTCTATTTTCTTCAGAGAAGCTTCTGTTTATGTCTTTTGCCTACTTTTTAGTGGGGTTTTTTATTTTTTTTCTTGCTGATTTGCTTGAGTTCTTTGTAGATTTTGGTTATTAGTACTTCATCGGTTGTATAGTTGTCAATATTTTCTCCCAATAGACAACAGGTTGTCTATTTGCTCTGTTGATTATGTCCTTGAATGTGCAGAAGTTTTTAATTTAATCAAGTCCCATTTATTTATTTTTGTTGTTGCTGTGATTGCCATTGGGATCTTCTCATAAATTCTTTGCCTGGGCCAATATCTAGAATAGTTTTTCAAGATTTTATTCTAGAATTCTTATAGTTTCATGCCTTACATTTAAGTCCTTTATTCATCTTGAATTAATTTTTGTGAGTGATGGGAGATATGGATCTTGTTTCATTCTTCTGCATGTGGCTATCCAATTTTCCCAGCACCATTTATTGAATAGGGCTTCCTTTCCCCAGTGTATGTTGTTGTCTGTATTGTCAAAGATCAGTTGGCTGTACGTGCATGGTTTTATGTCTGGATTTTCTATTCTGTTCCATTGGTCTATGTCTCTACTTTTGTGCCAAGACCATGTTGTTTTGGTTACTATAGCCTTGTATTATGGTTCGAAGTCTGATAATGTGATGCCTCCAGATTTGTTCCTTTTGCTTAAGATTGCTTTTGCTATTTGGGCTCTTTTCTGGTTCCAAACAAAGCATAGAATTATTTTTTCTATATCTGTGAAATATGACATTGATATTTTGATGGGGACTGCATTGAATCTGTAAATCACTTTGGGAAGTATGGACATTTTAACAATATTGACTCTACCAATCCGTGACCATGATATGTTTTTCCATTTGTGTGGATCATCAGTAGTTTTTTCCTCAGTGTTTGATTGTTTTCCTTGTAGAGATCTTTCACCCTCTTGGTTAAGTATATTCCTAGGTATTTTATTTTCTTTGTTGCCTTTGTGAATGGTATTGAGGAAGTATGGACATTTTAACAATGTTGACTCTACCAATCCGTGACCATGATATGTTTTTCCATTTGTGTGGATCATCAGTAGTTTTTTTCCTCAGTGTTTGATTGTTTTCCTTGTAGAGATCTTTCACCCTCTTGGTTAAGTATATTCCTAGGTATTTTATTTTCTTTGTTGCCTTTGTGAATGGTATTGAGGCTTTGATTTGACTCTCAGCTTGACTGTTATTGGTGTATAGAAATGCTACTGATCTGTGTACGTTGACTTTGTAATCTGCATCTCTTGGTGAAGCTTTGGGGTTTTCTAGATATAAGACCATACTGTCAGCACAAAGTGTTAATTTGACCTCCTGTTTCCTGATTTGGATACCCTTAATTTCTTTCTCTAGCGTGATTGCTCTGGCTAGGACTTCCGGGACTATGTTGAATAGAAGTGGTGATAGTGGACATCCTTGTCTTGTTCTAGTTCTTAGTGGGAATGCTTTCAACTTTTCGCCATTCATTATGATGCTGGCTGTGGTTTTGTCACATATGGCTTCTATAATTTTGTGATATGTTCCTTCTATGGTTGAGGGATGTTTTTTCATGAAATAGTGCTGAATTTTGTTGAATCCTTTTTCTGCATCTATTGAGATAATCATATGATCTTTGTCTTTGCTTTTGTTTATGTGGTGAACCACATTTCTCAATTTATGTGCATTGAACCATCCTTGCATCCCTGGAATGCAGCCCACTTGGTCATGGTGGATTATTTTTTTGATTTTCTGTTGAATTTTGTTTGCTAGTATTTTATTGAGGATTTTTACATCTATATACCTAAGGGTATTGGTCTGTAGTTTTCTTTTTTTGTTGTTGTTGTGTTTTTCCTGGCTTTGGTATCAAGGTGATACTGCCTTTGTAGAATGAGTTGGGGAGGATTCCCTCCTTCTTGAGATTATGGAATTGTTTCTGCAGTATGGGTACCAGCTCTTCTTTGTAGGTCTGGTAAAATTAGCCTGTGAAACCATCTGGTCTGGGCCTTTTTTTGTTGGAAGATTTTTTTGTTGCTGCTTCAGTCTTGTTGCTCTTTATCCTTCTGTTCAGGAGTTCTGTTTCTTCCTGATTGAGTCTTGGAAGGTTGTATGTTTCCAGGAATTTGTCCTTCTATGTTTTTGAGTTTATGGGCATAGAGATTTTCGTGTTATTTGCAGATAATATTTTGTATTTCTGTGGTATCAGCTGTCAAATCTCCTTTTTCTTTTCTTTTTTTTAAGTCCTCATAATTTTTATTTGTTTATTTATTTACTTTTTTAATTGCAGAATATTACAGGGGCACAAATACTTTGGTTACGTATGTTGCCTTTGCATTGCCCAAGTCAGAGCTACAAGCATGCCCATTCCCCAGAAACTATGCACCTCACCCATTAGGTGTGAATTTACCCATCTTCTCCTCCCTCCTCCCACCTGCCCAATATCCAGTGATTGTTACTTTCATTTGTGCACATAAGTAAGCAATGGTGAACTAATATATCTTGTATTATCCTGGATGGAGCTGGAGCCCATCCTTCGAAGTGAAATATCACAAGAATGGAAAAAGAAGCACCACATGTATTCACCATTAAATTGGTACTAATTGATCAACACTTTCTCATTTATAATTGAACTTATTTGGGTCCTTTTTCTTCTGTTCCTGGATAATCTAGCAAGAGGTCTATTGATTTTGTGTATCTTTTCAAAGAATCAACTTTTTGTTTTGTTGTTCATTTGTATTATTTTCTTGGCTTTGATTTTATTTAGTTCTGTTCTGACCTTAGCTATTTCTTGTCTTCTGCTGCGTTTCGGATTGTTTTGCTCTTCCTTTTCTAGTTCATTGAGATATGTAATGAGATTGTTAATTTGTGATCTTTCTGTCTTTTTGATGTAGGGATTTAAGGCCACAAATTTTTCCCTTAGGATTGCTTTTGTTGAATCCCATAGATTTTGATAGCTTGTGTCCCCTTCGTCATTCAATTTGAGGAATCTTTTGATTTACCTCTTAATTTCTTCATTGATCCAATAATCATTCAGCAGCAGATTGTTTAATTTCCATGACTATGTAGAATTGAGTGTTTTTCTTGGAGTTGATTTCTAGTTTTATTACATTGTGGTCTGAGAAGATACATGGTATGATTTCTATTTTTTTGAATTTATTGAGCCATTTTTTGTGGCCTAAAATATGATTAATCTTGGAGAATGTTCCATGTGCTGATGAGAAGAATGTATATTCAGTAGTTTTTGGGTAAAATGTTCTGTAAAATATCTGTTAAGCCCATTTGTTTAGAGTCCCATTTAAGTCCAGTGTTTCTTTATTTATTTTCTGCTTTGATGATCTGTTCAGATCTATCAGTGGGGTGTTGAAGTCCCCCACCATTATGATGCTGATGTTTATCTCTTTCTTAGTCTAGTAGGGTTTGCTTTATGACTATGGATGCTCCTGTGTTAGGTGCATAAATTTTTAAGATTGTTATGTCTTGTTGAATTTTTCCTTTTACCATTACATAATGACCATCTTTGTCTTTCTTTGCTGTTTTTTGATTTAAAGTCAATTTTGTCTGACATGAGAATGGGTACACTGCTTTGTTTTGATTTCCATTTGCATGGACTATTTTTTTTCAGCCCTTCACCTTGAGTCTATATGAGTCCTTGTGGGTTACATGTGTTTCCTGGAGACAGCAGATACTTGGATTGTATTTTTTTATACATTCAGCAAGCCTATGTCTCTTGAATGAGGAATTCAGACCATTCACGTTGATTGATAGAATTGATACATAGGATGCTGTTCTGCTCAGCCTGTGGGGTAGTACCTTATTATTTGTTTTACCTCTTGTACTGTTGTTTTGTATGAGCTCTGATCTTTTGCTTTTGGGTGGTTTTACACTGGTGTGTGTCTATTGTGCAGATCCACGTATAATGCATTTCTGAGTATTTCCTATAGGGCAGGTCTGGTCTTGACAAATTCCTTCAATGTTTGCTTGTCTGGAAAAGCCTTTATTTCCTCTTCTTTTCAGAAACTTAGTTTTGCAGGATACAAAATTCTACGCTGGCAGTTGTTCTGTTTAAGAAGACTGAAGATGGGGCTCCAATCCCTTCTGGCTTATAAGGTCTCTGTTGAGAAGTCTGTAGTTAGCCTAATGGGTTTTCCTTGTAAGTTACTTGATGTTTTTGCCTTATGGCCTGCAGGAGTTCCTCTTTCATGTCGACTTTGGCCAGTCTGATGACTGCATGTCTTGGTGATTGCCTCTTTGTAATGAATCTCCTAGGTGTTCACTGAGCTTCTTGTATCTGGACATCTAAATCTCTAGCAAGACCAGGGAATTTTCCTGGATTATTCCCTCAAATAGGTTTTCCAGCCCTTGTGCATTTTCTTCTTCACCCTCAGAGATGCCTATGAATCTTATATTTGGCCATTTTACCTAACCGTATATTTCTTGCAGGCTTTGTTCATTCCTCTTAATCCTCTGTTCTTTATTTTTGGTTGATTGAGTTAATTTGAAAGAGTTGTCTTCAAGCTCTGAGATTCTTTCTTCTGCCTGGTATAGTCTATTCTTAAAATTTTCCACTGTGTTTTGTATTTCCTTAATTGAGTTTTTCATTTCCAGAAGTTGTATCCTGGCCTGGGCTGAGAGCGCGGATTTCCTGTGGTTGGAGGGGTGCTCCGTAAGTATGCCACAGCTGAAACACACACTGCACTCTCCTCTTAGTTCTGCCCACCTGGGCTCTCTCACCTCTTGTGATTAGTTCACGAATCTCCCCTCCATGCCCCTGAGCAACATAATCAAGGCCCCGGGGTTATGGGATCTAACCTACAGGCCTGCCCCAGGGTCTCCTAAGATCAATCCCTGACTGTGTCAGGGAGAAGTGTGCTCATCTCAATTTGCCTATGGGGTGCTCAAGCAGGTTTGATGCCCCTCCACTTTGGGATGTGCTGTGCTCTCATGGAACTACCAGGCATGCAGCACCAGGGAGGGCCAGTGATCAGGGAACTCACAGTCTGAGCATCCCTTAGTCTGCTGCAGGACTTTAGGAGGAAATGCTTTGAGCCCCACTCTCTATAGAAGCCTCAGTGTTGTGGCTCAATCGTCTCTCTCATCAACCATGAATGAGGGAGGAGAGAGGGAAGAAAGGGGTCTGGATGGAAGAAAGCTAGACTCTGGACATCTCTGCCCCCACCCCCCGCAAGGTAGCCTGCTTGAAATGTCTTGGCCCCAGCGTCACACAGATCCCTTGGGAACCACTGGACCCCTGTGGGTCCCACAATCTGGTTGCAGTTGGGAAATGTTTGCGTGGGAACAAGCGAGCCAAAAACTTAGAGACTGAAGCCCCCTGGGGGGAAGAAAGGTGCATGGTATGTAAAGAAGCAATATGGTGCCTACTGTCTCAGTTCAGGTCTGTGGTGATGGGAAGCACCCCAGGGGTGCTAGGAACCTGGTACTTTGTCCACAAGAAGCTTCTAGTTCTCTGGCAGCAGCAGCTTTTCAACTCGTGGGGGTAGAATGACTCTCCAGCAGCTCGGAAGCCTGCTGACTGTCAGAGATGTGAGGGAGGGAGAAAAAACTGTTCCACCTACCATTTTCACCAGGCTCCATGATTCTTGGGGGTTGATCTCCACCAATATCTTGCTCTTCCTTGTTCTACTCTGCAACTTCTTCCCATGGAGTCCCCCACAGGTTCTGGCACCCTTCCCTCAGAATTACACCCAATCTGGGTTTATCTGTTTGGTTGTTTTTCTCTCTCTTTCATCTAAAACCTTTCCTTCCTACTGAGATGCTCTGGCAGCTGATGTCTCTGGTCATATATGTTCCTTTCCAATGAAGGAAACATATATTCCAATAAAGGAAAGGAACATATATGATTTTTATTGGTAGTTGAGTTCTTTTCAAAATAACAGTTAACATTAATCACAGATATATTTACGCTAAGTTAAAAGTGAGCAGATTAATGATAGGAACGTGTTTGTAATCAGTCTTCAGACAGGCATGCATGTGCCAGGTGGTTTGTATTTAGCGCTGATATTTCATTAATGGAGTCAATGTTATTTTATATAATACTCAGTTTCAAAAAATCCTTTAGTGTGCTTGATGTGCCTCCTTGAAGCTGTAACTATTTGAGATGTTAGTAAGTTCCTGACACAATGCTTTTGGAAAGAACCATCCTTAACTCTGTTCTGTGTCTCAGAAATGACAAATTAAAAATATTGGGAAAACATTACAGCATAATTAATAGCAATGGTCAGATAAGATCTGTATGATTTTAGCTTTGTTAATTTTTGAAGAGAAGAATCCCAGCGAAGTGACTGCTTAACTTACCGAAATGCCTTTTAACAAACCGTTTTTAGCCTTGTGGAAGACCTGGACTCCAAGCTTTTCATTGTTGGTAAATGCTAAGCTCTGTAACTCAGCCAGACCTCCTGCTGTCTGAATTGATCCTGTTAAGTACACAGTTGCTAGGTTTCCACTTCAACCTGAATTGACTCTCCCAGAGACCAGATGGGACATTCTGAGATGAAAAATTCAACCTTTGCATAAAATCCTTATAGCAGTAATGGGGTACATCCCTGAAAATGCTGTAAAACAGCTTCTTTTGATGAACAGTAGTTTGTTGCTTTGCCTTCCAAATTGTAGATGACAACACAGCAGGTGCAATGGCACTAGTGCATGTGGGGCTGTCAGCTGGGATTTGGGGTTTTTCCTGAACTTACACATCTTCTAGAAGGCATCCAGATGGAGGGAAACTTAGGAACTTCTCCTTCTAGCATCAGGAGGCAGATGATCAGCATTTGCTGAAACATGTGCCACAAGAGCAGTACTTGAACATGATGTGAAAAGGGCTGCCTTTGTTTTGTTCACAGTAGGATGTGAAGGGAAATTATACAGAAGATCAATATTAGACCTGTATAAACTAAGCAGCTAGACCTGCAAATCTTATAGAAGTATCCTTGAAGAATATGGAAAATGAGACTAGAGGTGGGGAAGAGAGTGGACTAAGGGAGGCCTAAGGAAAGGTACTTAAACTTTTGTGGGGTGGGGAATAACATGTACAAGTTAAAGTGATTGAAAATTTAGCATATTAAACTAGTTGGATTTGAAAAATTACTGGCCTAGTCAACGGATAGGGTAGACAATAACGGCAAATCAAAAAATGAAAATCGGGGATTTGCTTAAAGATTTTTTTTAAAGAATAGGGGGATTCAGCCGAAGATGACTTCCATAAACATGTGACACTGCAGAAATGATAGTGTGTTGAGAAGGAAAATGGCAAAATGGAAAAGATCATGGAAAGAAATTCAGATAGTAAGGATTCAATAATTAAGTTGGTGTGTGCTGACTGAAAAGAAAATCTGGAATCATGGTGGGGTGGATTACATTAGTGAACACTAATAAAACACATCTCCCAGAATTTATACCATGATATAGACCCCTTCAAAACTGACTTCGGTATTGCCAGCTGACTGTCTTTGGCCAAGGGAACATCACCAAGGCAGAAGTGTACAAAGGCTTGATAAGCCCTTTACATTGGGGCTTGTCCTCTTGAAACATTTCCTCCTGGAAGCACTGTTGTAAAAACACTTGGGACACATCATGGAATGAGGAGAGGATTTGAAGAGAGTGACTCTGGAAGGTGAAAGGCCACTTTACATATTACAACTCCATCCAAACTCCCCCCTGAATGCAGAGCAAAAGAACTTTCCAGCTGTTGCCAGTCAATCAATCTGAGAATAATCATGAGAATAATGAATTGTTGTTGTTTTATTTAATAAGACAGTAAGTTTTGGTGGTTTATTATTTGGTGGTAGATACCTGAAACTCATGGTCATGTAAAGACCCTCATTTATTCTTGAGGAAACTGGGACAGAAAGTGTTCAAGGGATTTTCCTAAAGTCCTACAACCAGTTAGTGACACAACTAGGAGTAGAACTCAGACATCCTGAGAGCCAATACTCCTGTCCCCAACATGACCCAAAACATGACTACTAATATGTAACATCTATTTACAAATTTCTCTCTGCCAGATGCTGTGTCAAGCGTGTTATATTCATTGACATATGTACTATCATTATCCTATTTTACAGACCAGGGAACTGAAGCAGAGAGATCAAATAATTTGTGTGAAGTCATATAACAGGTTAGTTGCTTTTGGCAAATGATGTAAGTCATTCAAGGATGTTCTATGAAACCTTCCTTGGCAAATCCCAGTCCTCAATGGCTCTCCCTTTATTCATTCTCTTTATTTGATGTCTATTAAAGCCCTACTGAACACTACTTTATGTTGGACATAAAGGGTACAAAAATGAACAAAACAGAGACCTGACTTTGAGAATCTCAAAAAATGCCAGTATAAGTTGATAAACCCTACATCAAAGGTGTAAGTTGAGTCCTCTTCATCATTCATTAAACCAATTTTGATTAATTGATGACATTGTGCCATATAGAATTCTAGGTGCCAGGTGAATCAATTAGACAGAGTTCCTGTCTTCAAGATCCTACAGTCCAGCAGGGAAGGCAGTTCATAATCTGGTAAACACATTGAGAAAAGTGCTCTGAACAAATTGAGGAGGTGGCTGTCATATGAGAATGGTCTGGGGATGGAAAGCTTAAAGGGGTATTTAGTAAGAGAGGAGGTCAAGGAAGATCTCTGAAATGGTAACATTCAAGTAGGCAGACATGTGAAAGAGGAGGAGAAGGAGGAGGAGGAGAGGAGATGCATTACAGATACAGAAAACTGAAAGTGCAAAGGCCCTGAGATGAGACAGAGCTTGACACGTATTGGAAACCAACAGCAGGCTAGTGTGTCTGGAGTGGAGTGAACACAGGTACTGAGAGGTGGTAGGAGATGAGGAAGGCAAGATCCAGATCATGCAGGTCTTAAAAGATTTTACTCTTAGTGTGGTGAACAGCAGTTGAGAAGGAGTTGATGTAGTGCTGAGATCATGTATTCTGGAGCCACGACTATCTGGGTTCATTTTTCAGCCCAACCCTTAGTAGGTGTGTCATCTTGGACAAGCAACTTAAACTTTCTGTGTCTCACCTTATTCATCTATAAAATGGGAATAACGAGAATATGTATTGTTGTGAAGATTAATGAGTCAATAGACATAAAGGGCTTTGAAATGTGCTTGGCATTAAGTATTCAATCCTTGTTAGCAATTAAACATGTAAGGAGCATGATCCAATTTACATTTTTTAAAGATAACTCTGGCTGCAGTGTTAAATGGAGAGGAAGAGATAGGAAGAGAAATAGGAAAGACTGGGATTTGGCATTTAATATAAACTGGAGATTTTGAGGACTTGGACTCTTAACTTTCATGCTTTTGCATTAGATCTCATTGCCTCTTCACTGGCTGAGGTCATTTGACAGGTAGCTATAAGGAGATGGTCCCAGCATAGTCAGAAATGAAGCTTGGTTTAAGGTGGAACAAGCCAGATTCATAGCCACTAGGGTAGGCAGTGAAGACAGAAATATTTCTGAGGCAGTAATCATATAGCTTGACAGGACAGGTGTGAAGCTAGATCACTTAGATCACCCAGAATCATGGTGATTGAGCAGGGGACTGAGTTTCCCACAGGCAAACTGAGAGAATTTGGTGGAAACTAATCTGGTTTCACAAGCATTTCTGAGTGTCTACTGTGTATGCTAGGAATCCCAATAGGCATTCAAGGCAGAGACTCAACTCTAAACACCAACAATGACTCAATCTCACCAATGCTAAATTGTGACTTTCTTAAGACTTGGAAAGTTATTATTCATATATTTTTTAAAAAATAGTTTTATTGAGATAGAATTCACATAACATGAAGTTAGTTTAACATTTTAAAGTATATTATTTAATGAGTTTTATGATTATATGAAATCATACAATATGTATGATGTTTTGTGTCTGGCTTCTTTACTCAGTATAATGTTTTCAAGGTTCATTCATTCTGTTGCATGTACCATGACTTTATTCTCCTTTTATGGCCAAATAATATACACGTACAAGATTTTGTGAGGACATATGCTTTAAATTCTTTTGGATATATACCTCAGAGTATAATTGTTGAGTCAAATGGTAACTTTAATTATTTGAGGAGCAACCAAACTATGTGCCAAAGGGACTGCATTATTTTACAGCCCCATCAGTAATATATGAGAATTCCAGTTTCTCCAAATTCTTACCAACACTTATTCTTGTCCATCTTTTTAATGATACCATCCTAGTGGATGTGAAGTGGTATTTCATTGTGGTTTTGATTTGCATTTTCCTAATGACTAATGATATTGAACACATGCTTGTTGGCCATTTGTTTATTTTCTTTGGAGAACTGTCATATTTTAATTCATTCAATTATCTTTTTATTGTTGAGTTATGAGTTCTTCATTTATTCTGGATATAAGGCCCTATTAGATATATTATTTGCAAATATTTTTCTCCCATTATGTGAATTTTCTTTTCTAATAGTGTTTTTTTAGTTTTTAATTTTGATGAAGTCTAATGAATATATTTTTTTCTTTTGTTGCTTATGCTTTTGTTGTGGTATCTAAGAAGACTTTGCCTAACTCAAGGTCATGAGGATTTACTTTTTTTGTTTTCTTCTAGGAGTTTTATAATTTTAGGTCTTACACTTAGGTTAATGATCCCTTTTGAATTAATTTTTATGTATGGTATGAGGTAGGAATCTAACTTCATTTTTTTTTTGCTTCTGGATATCCAGTTATCCTTGTTCAATTTGTTGAAAAGACTATCTTTCACCTCATTGAATTGTCTTGGCACCCTTGTCAAAAATCAATTGACTATGAAATCATATTAATCTGTGATTACTTCTGTACAACTTAGGGCCCTGAGCCTCGATGATTTCTAGTTTAACTGAATTCAGACTTCACTCAGATTTAACCTGGCTTGATGTTTTAAATCTGCCACTGGTGTACTATGCTGATCCTTTATACATCAATCTCAGGGACTCCCCCAAATTTAATTCTATCTATCTCCAAAGTTTTGTGTCTCTCTCTGGTGTGTTATGTGAGTGAAGGGAGCAGAGGTGGATGAGCCTCTGGTAAAGAATTAAGGTTTAAATATGGTTTTCAAGTATAGTAAATGGGTAGAGGGCTAGGTAGGAAATATTCATGGAGCTAGAATAAAAATATATGGGTCATTCAACAATAATAATTGGAAACTTCAATATCCCACTTTTGATAATGGATAGTACAACTAGACAAAATATAAACAAGGGAAGAGAAGACTTAAACAACACAATAAACCAACTGGACCTAACAGATATCTTTAGATCACTCCATGCAACAAGAGCACAATACACATTCTTACAAGTGCACGTGGAACATTCTCTGGGATAGACCCATATGCTAAGCTGTAAAACAAGCCTTCATAAATTTAAAAATATTGAAATGATACAAGGTATGTTCTCTGACCACAATGGAATTAAATTAGAAATAAATAGAAAAATTGGGGATACAAATGAAATTAGGAAATACTTTGAGATGAAGGAAAGTGAAGATACAATACACCAAAATTTATGGGATGCAGCTAAAGCAGTGATTAGAGAGAAATTTATAGCTCTAAATACCTATATTAAAAAGAAGAAAGATCTCAGATCAATAACCTAATCTTTTACCTTAAGAAACTAGACAAAGAAGAGAAACTAAATCTAAAGAAAGTAGATGGAAGGAAATAATAAAGATTACAGCAGAAATTACTGAAGTAGAGAATAAAAAACCAATAGAGAAAATCAACAAAAGCAACAGTTGGTTCTTTAAAAAGATTGACAAAATGTGTGAGCCTTTAGATAGACTGACCAAGACAAAAATAGAAAAAAATTTTAATTACTAAACCAGGGGTGAAAGAGGTGACATTAGTATCGAACTTACAGAAATAAAAAGGATTATAAGGAAATAGTATGAACAACTGAATGCCAACAAATCAGATAGCACAGATGAAATGAAAAAATTTCCAGAAAGACACAAACTATCAACACTGATTCAAGAACAAGTAGAAAATCTGAATAGAGGTATAACAAGAGATTGAATTAGTAATTTAAAAACTTCCCTCAAAGAAAAACCCATTCCCAAATAGCTTTACTCATGAATTCCACCAAACATTTAAAGACAATTTAATACTATTTCTTCAAAAAATCCTCCAAAATATAGAAGAGGAGGGAACACTGGCAAACTCATTCCATGAGGCCTGTATCACTCTGATACCAAAACCAGACAAAACATCACAATAAAAGAAAAAACTATACACTCCTATTTGTTATGAAGATAGATCCTCAACACAATACTAAGAAACTGAATTAAGTAACATATAAAAAGGATTATATCATGACCAAGTGAAACTTATCTCAGAAATGCAAAATTGATTTAACATCAATCAATCAAAGTAATACAGCATATTGATAGAATGACGGAGGAAAACCACATGATCATTTCAATAGATGCGGAAAAAGCATTTGATAAAATCCAACATTTTGTAATAATAATAATAAAAAAACTTTTCAGCAAACTAGAAATAGGAGGAAGCTTCATCCTTCAGAAAATGGGCATCATGAAACATCCACAGCTATCATCATACTTAATACTGGCTACTTTCTCCCCAAGATCAGAAACAAAACAAGGTTGTACATTCTAACTGCTTTTATTCAACATTGTACTGGAGGTTATACCCAGGGTAACTAAGCAAGAAAAAGAAATAAAAGTCATCTAAATTAGAAAGGAATAATTAAAACAATTTCTATTTTTAGATGACCTGATCTTACATATTGAAAATCCTAAAAAACATACCCAAAACAATTGGAACTAATAAAAACGTTCAGTAACATGGCAAGGTACAAGATCAATACAAATAAATTATATTTCTATACATTAACTTTGAACATCTGAAAGTGAAATTAAGAAAATAATTTCATTTTCAATAACATGAAAAAGAACAAAATACTTACGAATAAAGTTAACAAAATAAGTGCAACATTTATACCCTGAAAACTACAAAATATTGTTAAAAGAAAACCTAAATAAATGGAATGTTATCCCATGTTCATGATTTGAAAGACTTAATGTTGTTAACATGGCACTATTCACCAAATTGATTCAATCTTTATGAAAATCCTATCAGGCTTTTCAGAAATTGACAAACTCATCCTAAAATTCATGTGGAAATTCAAGGTTCTCAGAATGGCCAAAACAATCTTGAAAAAGAAGATCAAAATTGGAGGACTCACCACTCCCATTTTCAAAACGTACTACAAAGATACAGTAATTATTACAGCAGGGTACTGGCAGAAAGATAAACATATGGATCAATAGAATATAATTGTGAGTCCAGACAGAAAACCTCATGTTTATAGGTAATCGATTTTTGACAAAGATGCCAAATCAATTCAACAGGGAAAGAATAGTCTTTTCAACAAATGATGCTTGGACAACTGGATATACACATGCAAAAAAAAATGAAATTAGACCTCTACCTCATACTATATACAAAAATTAATTCAAAAGAGGTCACAGACCTAAATATAAGAGCTAAAACTATAAAACACTTAGGAGAAAATAGGAGTAAGTCTTCATGACTCTGGGTTAGGCAAAGCCTTCTTAGATATGAAACCACAAGCATGGGCAACAAAATATTAGTAATAGATAAATTGAATTTCATTAAAATTGAAAAATTTTGTGCTTCAAAGAACACTATCAAAAAAGTGACACCATAATCCACAGAATGGGAGAAAATATTTGCAAGTCATATATCTTATAAGGGACTTGTATCTAGAAAATATAAACAACTGTTACAAGTCAATTATAAAAAGATATAACTCAGGTATAATATAGACAACAGATCTGAATAGACATTACTCCAAGAATATATAAAAATGGCCAATAAGCATATGAAAATATTCAATATCATTAGCCTTCAGGGAAATACAAGTCAAAATCACAACGAGATACCACTTCACATCCACTAGGATGCCTATAATAAAAAGATGAATAAGAATAAGTGTAGATGAAGATGGGGAAAAATTGGAACCCTAATACACTGCTGGTGGAAATGTAAAATGATGCAACTGCTTTGGGAAAAGGTTTGACAGTTTATCAATAGGTTAAACATACAGCTATCATAGGTTACCAATAATTGCATTCTATTTTTTCTCATTTATTTTTTAAAATACATATGTATAGAATACCAGACACTGTTTGATGTACTTTATAAATATTGTCATTTTCCACAAGAGCCTTATGAGTTAGGTACTATCATCATCACTATATTACACATGAGAAAATGGAGATGCAGGGACGTTAAGTAATTTGCCAGAGGTCACACAACTGGGGAATCAGGAGACTAGTATTTGAACCCAGGCACCTGACTGAAGAGTCCATACTTAAACTATAAGCTACACTGCCTCCGATATAAAAATAAATATTTGAAATACTTATGTTATAACAATTAGTCCTCCAGAAACAAAGCAAGGATGTCCCTTTTACCACTGCTTTTCTTTTTTTCTTTTTAAAATGTTTTAATTACTTAATTAGTTTATTTTTAGTGTGTTTTATTAATTAATAAAAATTTCTACTTTTACTAATGTAGGTACAAATGACAAATAAAAATTGCATATATTAATATTTACAGTGTGCAATGTGATGTTTTGATATACATCATAAAATGATTCCTACAATAAAGCTAATTAACATATCCATCACCTCACATATTTAACATTGCTTAATGGTGATATTATTTAAGAATGGCTCTTAGCAAATTTCAAGTATATAATACAATATTATTAACTATAGTCACCATGCTGCACACAAGATTTCCAGAACTTATTTGTCCTGCACAACAGAAACTTTGTGCCTTTTGACCAACATCTCCACATTTCTCTTAATCCCAAGCTCCTGGCGACAACCATTCTAACTGTCTGCTTCTACAAGTTCAACTTTTTTAGATTCCACATATAAATGAGATCATGTAGTATTAGTCTTTCCATTCCTAGCTTATTTCGTTTAGCATAATTTCCTCCAGGTTCATCCATGTTGTCACAAATGACAGGATTTCTTTCTTTAAAGAGGTTAAATAATATTCCTTTTTTGATGAGTGTGACCACATGCATCACATTTTCTTTAACCATTCATCTGTTGATGAACACTTAGGTTGGTTTCATATCTTAGCTATTGTGACTAGTGCTGCAATAAACATGGGAATGCAGATATCTTCAAGAGATACTGATTTTATTTCCTTTGGCTATACAGACAGTCCCTGACTTACCAATGGTTTAATTTATGATTTTTTGACTTTATGATGGTGTGAAAGCAATACGCATTTAGTAAGCATTTTGTCTTATGATGAGGTTATATCTCAATTGGGAAGCATTTGTATACACAGAACAAGGATTGCTGAATCATATGGTGGTTCTATTTTTTGAGAAACCTCCATACTGTTTTCTATAATGGCTGTATCAATTTACATTTCCATCAACAGTGTGAAAGGGTTTCCTTTTCTCCACATCCTTGCTAACACTTATCTTTTGTCTTTTTGAGAATAGCCATTCTAACAGGTGTGAGATGATATCTCATTGTGGTCTTGATTTGCATTTCCCTGATAATTAGTGATGTTGACCATTTTGTCATATACCTGTTGGCCATTTATATATCTTCTTTTGAGAAATATCTATTCAGATTCTTTGACCATTTTTTAATTGGGTCATTTATTTTCTTGCTATTGTTCGAGATCATTTTATGTTTTGGATATTAACCCTTTATCAGATGTATGGTTAGCACATATTTTCTCCCACTCCATAGGCGAAATGGAACATGTCTTTTTGCTCTGTTGATTGTTTCCTTTGTTGTGTAGGAGCCTTTTAGTTTGATGCAATCTCATTTGTCTATTTTTGCTTTTGTTTCCTATGCTTTTGGTGTCATATCCAAAACATCATGATGAAGACCAGTGTCAAGAAGCTTTTCCCTTATGTTTTCTTTTTGGAGTTTTATGGTTTCAAGTCTAACATTTAAGTCTTTAATCCATTTTAAATTGATGTTTGCATATTATGTGAGATAAGAGTCCAGTTTCATTCTTTTGCATGTAAATATCCAGTTTTACCAGAACCATTTATTGAAAAGACATTTTTTTTCTCTCACTGTGTGTTCTTGGCACCTTCGATAAAGATCAATTGACCCTAAATTCATGGATTTATTTCTGGGCTCTCTATTCTGTTCCATTGGTCTATGTGTTTGTTTTTATGACAGTACCATGCTATTTTAATTACTGTAGTTTTGTAGTGTATTTTCAGATCAGTTAGTGTGATACCTCCAGCTTTGTTCTTCTTGCTCAAGATTGCTTTTGCTATTCAAGATCTTTTGTGGATCTATATGAATTTTAGCATAGTTTTTTCTATTTAAGTAAAAAATGCCATTTGAATTTTGATAGGTATTGCATTGAAGTCCAGGACTGTGGGGACTGTTCTGGCTCTGGGGTGGGCCTGGAGGTTGGGTCTGCAGGGGCCAGCCTAAAGCCTGGGGCTGTAGAGAGCTACCAGCCTAAAGCCTGGTACTAGAGCGAGCCTGGAGCCTGTATCCATGGGTGCTGGCTTGGCGGCTAGGGTCACAGGGGCTGGCCTGTAGGCTGGTGCAATGGGACTGACCTGGTGATGGGGCAGGCCTGGATCCTGGGACCATGGGAGTTTCCCTGGAGCCTGGGGCCATGGGAGCAGGTCTTGCACTGGGGTGATTCTGGAGACTGGGTCTGTAGGGGCATTCCTAGGGCTTGAAGTATCTCAAGATATTTTAAAATTTCCTTTTGATTTCTTCTTTGCTCCATTGGTTGTTCAGGAGCGTGTTATTTAATTTCCACATATTTGTGACTTTTCCAATTTTCCTTCTATTATTGATTTTCAGTTTATTACCATTGTGGTCAGAAAACATACTTGATATGATTTCAATTTTCTTAAATTTACAGACTTGTTTTGTTGCCTAACATATGATCTATCCTAAAAAAGTTCTGTGTGCACTTAAAAAGAATGTGTATTCTACTGTCATTGGAATTACTACTTCTTTCACATCATACTGGAAGTCCTAGCTAATGCAGTAATACAAGAAAAAAATAAAAGGTATACTGGTTAGGAAGGAGGAAATTGAACTGTCTTTTCTCATCAATGGTATAATCATCTATAGAGAAAATCATTATCATCATCTATATACAAAAAAATCAACAAAAATCTCCCAGAACTTGTAAGCAATTGTAACAAGGTTGTGGGATACAAGGTTAATATACAAAAGTCAATCACTGAATTATAAACCAGCAATTAACAAATGGAAGTTGAAATTAAAAACACATTACCATTTACATTAGCAGCTCCAAAAATGAAATACTTAGGTATAAATCTAAAAAAATATGTACAATATCTGTAGGAGGAAAACTACAAAATTCTAATGAAAAAAATTAAAGAAGAATGAAATAAGTGGAGAGATGTTCCATGTTCATGGATAAGAATATTTGATATTGTCAAGATGTCAGTTCTTCCCAACTTGATCTATCAATTCAATGCAATCCCAATCAAAATCCCAGCAAGTTATTTTGTGGATATTGATAACCTGATCTTAAAATTTATATGGAGATGTAAAAGACCCAGAATAGCCAACTCAATACTGAAAGAAAAGAATAAAGTCAGAGGAATAACACTACCTGACCTCAAGACTTACTAGAAGGCTACAGTAATCAAGGCAGTGTGGTATTGGTGAAAGAATTAGAGCAATATATCAATAAAACAGAATAGTGAGCCCAGAAATAGACTTATATAAATATAGTCAACTGATCTTTGATAAAGGAGCAAAGACAATCCATAGAGCAGAGATTACAATAGAGTGGAGATAGTTTTCAAAAAATGATACTAGAACAACTGGACATTCACATGCAAAGAAAGTGAATCTATAAATAGACTTTATATCCTTCACAAAAACTGACTCAAAAAGGATCATGAGACCTAAATGGAGAATAGAAAACTACGAAACTCCATAAGTTAACTAGGAGAAATCCTATTTGACCTTGGGTATGGGGCAATGCGTTTTTAGATACAATACCAAAGATAAGAATTTATGAAAGAAAGAATTAATAAACTGAATTTCATTAAAGTTAAAAATGTCTGCTCTGTGAAAGACAATGTCAAGAGAATGAGAAGACAAGCCATAGTCTGGGAGAAAGTATTTGCAAAAGACACATCTGACAAAAGACTGGTATCCAAAAATATACAAAGAACTCTTAAAACCCAACCATAAGAAAACAAAAAACCCAATTTTAAAATGTACAAAAGACTTGAATAGACACCTCAACAAAAGAAATATGCAGATGACAAGTAATCATATGAAATAATGTTCAACATATGTCATTAGGAAATTGCAAGTTAAAACGATAATGAGATAGCACTTACATACCTATTAGAATGGCTAAAATCCAGAACACTGAAAACATCTAATGCTAGCAAGGTTATGGAGCAATAGGAACTCTCATTTTTGCTGGTGGGAATGCAGAATGGTACAGCCACTTTGGAAGACAGTCTAGCAACTTTGTACAAAATTATGCATATGATCCAGCAATTGTGTTCCTTAGTATTATTCAAATGAATTGAAAATTTATGCCACACAAAAACCTGCATGCAGATGTTTATAGCAGCTTTATTTATAGTTGTCAAAACATAGGAGCAATCAATATATCCTTCAGTAGGTGAATGGGTAAATAAACTGTGGCACGCCCAGACAACGGATTATTGTTCAGCTCTTAAAGGAAATGAGCTATCAAGCTCATGTGAAAAGACATGAAGGAAGCTTAAACACGTATTGCTAAGTGAAGGAAGCCAACCTGAAAAGGCTGCATATTGTGTGATTCCAAGCATATGACATTCTGGAAAAGGCAAAAGTATGGAGATGACAAAAGGTCAGCAGTTGCCAGGGTGAAGAGAGAAGGAGGATGAATAGGTGGAGCACAGAGGATTTTTAGGGCAGTAAAAATATTCTATATGCTACTACAGTGGTGGATACATGTCATTATCCATTTGTCAAAATCCATATACAACACCGAGAGTGATTCCTAATGTAAACTATGGACTTTAGGTGATAATGATGTGTCAATGTAGGTTCATCAATTGGAGCAAATGAATCACTCTGACATAAATGTCAATAGTGGGGGAAGTTGTGTGAGTGTGGGCACAGAGAGTATAAGAGAACTCCCTGTGCTTTCTTTTCAATTTTGCTGTGAACTTAAAACTGCTATAAAAATAAATTGTATTAATTAAAAATATTAGTCTTCTTGAAAGACTGTCCCTTGTATATGGTAATGAACCACTACAGAAAACTAAATATTTAATTTTATCTTATAGAAAAATAGAACTAACACTTATACAGTGCTTACTATGTGTCAGACACTTCTTTTGATTTGTTTTAAATTGTCGAAAAACAACTTTGAGATAGATACTACCTAGTAAGTATCAGAGCTGGGTATAAACACAGTGAAGTTGGCTCCATTGTCGATGTTATCAACCACTATGAAATATGTCTCTCAGTAGAATATTTTGGACTTTGAGGAGTCCCAAGAGTTTACACCCTTTCCAATCTGAGCTTACAGAACTCAAAAGATGAGATAAAAATGTCAGTTTTGTTACTGCTAAAGCTGGTTGGAGAGTGAGGCTTAGGTGGTGACAAATTGTCTGCCTGTCACGGGCCCACTGGACGCCGCAGGCCTCTCGCATGGACACCCGCAGCAGAGAGGCAGATGCCAGAGAGAGGAAGGGGCAGAGCTACATTTGCCCAGTGTTTTCTCACAATCTCAACCATCAGAAATCTAAGTGAGTGCTGGACAGAGGGCAGGAGTGTGACTACAGGAAAGACAGGAAATAAATATCTCAACCCCAGCCAAGTAGACGATTTGTTTATATGTACACTAAGACGTCCTTAAAAAATAGTGAAGTATGCAGTTGGAAAGCTTTCTTTAGTTATACTTGGTGTAACAAAGTGACAAGAACCCCATTTTAAGCATTAGGAGACATGGTGGCCTAACCCTGTTCTGCCTGATGTGTGACCGTGGACATTACGTTTCATTCCTCTGAGAAAGTAATTAGTTGTGCCATCCAAAATTCTGCCAATAGAATATCTTTCATGAGAACAGCTTAAAAGAAAAAACAAACAAACAGAAACAACAACTCTCCTCTCCATGTATAGAAAATGGAAGAAAATTCTTTCTTAGCGATTTTATTCCTCTGGATTCATTTCCCTAATCTTACCAACCTAAACCATTGATTACCGTTATTGTATATTTTAAAAGGAACTCATGGGGCTTTTGGTGTTTCTCACTCCCTCCTCTATCTTCTTTCATAGATTCTGTTAGCATTCTTCTTCCCATGCTTTTTACTTGAGGAAACTTTTCATGTTGTCTCTTATGTTTATCTCATATTTATATATTCCAATCTCCTTCAACATACACATTTTCCAATAAAGCAATAAGCGGTGGGGGGACGTGGGAGGAGTGACGGGGGGGAGAGAGAGAGACAGAGAAAAGGGAAGAAAAGAAAAACAAAAGAAAGGAGGAAAGAAATTTCCCTAAGCTACTTTACAATCCCCTTTTCAAAAAAATGTTTTTTTTCTTCACTTTAAAATTGTGGAATAAAACACATTTTTCATTTGTATATAATTATTTATTTGTGTAATCATTTGTTTAAAACCTCTCTCTTTCCATCTAGGCTATAAGCTCTGTGAGGGTGGAAACCACCATGATTTTCCAGTTTCATATGCCTGCACCTAGCCTGGTACTGAGCATAAAAGTGTATAGTTAAAAAAATATCCAACAAATAATTATATTAAAGAAACACAAATCATATAGATTTATAATTATAAAAAATTAGTGATTTTCATCAATTGTGAGAATGTGATACTTTTTTCCCACATTTTTTTCTAGGTGAGCTTGCAACCTATAACCTTGCCCCTGTGCCCTAATGTAGCCAGTTGATTTAATCAATTCTGTAAAATGACCAGCCAGTTCAGCTAAAAAAAAATAGAAAGCCCTTGTTTGGCTACATCGATTACTAAATTGACTGACTGAGGTAATCCCTCAATTCTTCAACAGAGACATGGAACACAACTCAGGGCTTGATGGAAATGCTTTACTCAGATCCAGAGACAGCTGGATCTAGTCACACAATGCCAATGAGTCTGTTTATTCAGGGACATCCATGGTCATTTCAAACAGAAGAAGCCATTTGGATCATCTTAACTTGGCAAAGATGAGATGAAAAAGACACATCTTGTTGGTATCCAACTTTTCTAAGCTGTAAAGTTTATTCCTCTGGAGAGTTCAGCATTTGTTATACTTGAGAAAATTACAAAAGATAATACAGAGCAATAGCCTGGACATCGCCCTTTTTTCCTCTCCATTCATGTGTGAACTTCCTAAGAAGCTCTTGTATTGAAGAAGGCTTTACACACATGCTTTGGCAGTTAACGATTGGCAAGGGAACTTTTTTCTCCTAATTTTTGTTGGGGGCAAACAGCAGTAGTTTTTAGACCTCTGGAAGTTTCCCAGACTGGCAGTAGCTATGTGCTAGGATTCTCAATCCTGGTGGCATTTTCACATTTTTCAAATTCATGGGGCTGTCATTTTCTATTCTTACTGTGTAGGAGAGAAGTCTCGTCTCTAATAAACAAAGAAATTTCCCCCCACAATCCCAGGCAAATACTTTTGCACCATTTCTTCCTTTGTAAGACCCCCTACATAATGCTGTAAACATTTGGACCACGCTGAGGAACCCTTACTAGAGCCACACTTCCATACCTGTGAAGGCATTTTACATCAAAGCAAGGCATCTCCAAAACCTCTGTAGGCT
The DNA here is from genome assembly GCA_963575035.1 of Avahi laniger. Taxonomy (NCBI): domain Eukaryota; kingdom Metazoa; phylum Chordata; class Mammalia; order Primates; family Indriidae; genus Avahi; species Avahi laniger. Next base: position 26,695 of record CAUYSK010047793.1, read on the forward strand.
TCAGTAGGTACCCTTGCTAGTTGTTCACCAGAAGAGAGAAGAATAGGTATGTGGTGCGGTGATGATAGGGATGGTGGAGAGAAGAGTCACAATGGGGTGTGTGTGTGTGTGTGTGTGTGTGTGTGTGTGTGTGTGCTTGTGTAGTGGTGGTAGTAGGTGCTCAATATATGTCAGTTCTTTTTTATTATTATTATTTTTAATTTCATTAGCCACATATGAAACAATGGCTTCTTTCTGAAAAAAAAATATAATAAAACTGAAATCAAAGGTGATATTGGCCCCAAGCTACAGTAACTGATAGGTTAATTCCTTAATACACCTCTTTTTTTCCTATGTTAATAGCTAAAAGTATCTGGAAATATAATGGGGAAAATATGCAAGCAAATATGGTAAGTATTCTCCATGACAGCTGAGGACATCTGGGTCTTCCATCAAAATTCGACCTCAAACTCTTGGAGTTTGACCTGAAAACAGAAAAATGCAAAGTTTAGATTAGATGAATAATTGTATACTTGTTTTTAAAAAGTCCCAGGCTTAACAAGCAACTGTTGCAAGTATAGTCTAATCATTGGATTCTATTTTATTTGTTCCTCATACAAGAAAAAGATGTTTTAAGCAATAGTTTCTTTTAAAAAAATGTTCTTTCATCACAAAAGAAAACCCAGAAACTACTTATTTAGTAGCTTTCACCCTTCAGTTAAATCACAGCTGAGGGTGGAAAATAAAGCTAACTTTTTCTTCCCCTTCATTAAAATGAGATGGAAAATAGTTATGTGATGAATACAAAACTGATTTATTTTTTAAAACTCTCCCTTCATTTTTATAACCAATTCATGCTAATTCATCCCTATTTTGTTTTGTTTTATATTTTTTGTTTTTTTGATGACCCAGACATAACATCAACATGCACATGCTAATCTCTATTTTAACCCCTAGTTAAATGAAATAAGATAATTTTTTAATCATAATATAAATAGGTAAAGCAAGAAAATAAGTAATTCACCTTTCCATGGCCTGCTTCAGTACCAAATTAGAGAGGGTTTTAAAAATAATGTGTATTAATACATGAATAATAATAATGATAATAATAGTAACTGTAATCTCTCCTAAAGTGCAAATTAAAACAGAGGCCAAAGTGGATTTCACATGTGTTTCAGTCCTCCACATTGCACACAGTGCTGTGGTGGTTCTTTTAAAATTTACAATAATTAAATTCCATCCTCAAGTTAGCTAAGCTTTAGTCCTGCATTACAGAAACACTCTTTTTTTATTATTATTTCAGGAAATTATGGGAGTACAAACATTTTGGTTACATGTTATGACTTTGCCACATCCCAACCATGATTTGAGACGTGCCCTTTCCCCCTCCGCAACACTCACCGAGTCTATTAGTTGTGAGTTTACCCACTCCCAACCCCCCTACTCCCAAAGAATATTACTACTGTGTGAGAACCTTATTAGGTTTAGATGAAGTTGTGAGGATGGGGCCTTCATAATGGGATTAATACCCTTATAAGAAGAGATAGCAGAGAGCTAGCTCTCTCTTTCTATTTCTCTCTTTTTCTCTTTCTCTTGCCATGTGAACACACAACGTGGCAGCTGTCTATAACAGAGCCCTCACCAAAGTCCAACCATGATGGCACTCTGATCTTGGACTTCTATCCTCCAGAACTGTGAGAAAATACATTTCTGTTAGTAAAGCCACCCAGTCTATAGTATTTTGTTATAGTAGCCCACGCTGGCTAAGACACATTTGCAAGCACATATTTGACTTTCCCTAACTTCTGAGTCTCTTACTGTGTTTTCCACTCCCTCAACCCCTTGATTAAGGAGATTGTACCATACAATGCACCCTGGATCATTCCCTAAATGCCTGCGATGATTTACCATACAGTAGTCTCCCCTTATCCACAGTTTCCCTTTCTGTGGTTTTAATTACCCTCGGTCAACCACAGTCTGAAGAAATTAAATGAATTACATGGAAAATCCCCAAAATAAACAATTCATAAGTTTTAAATTGCATGCCATTCTGAGTAATGTGATGAAATCACATGCTGTCCTGCTCTATCTGGACCTGGATGTGAATCATCCCTTTGTCTAGCGGTTCCATGCTGTCTGTGTTGCCGACAAGCCACTTAGTAGCCATCTGGGTTATTAGATTGACTGTCGGGGACTGAAGTGCTTGTGTTCAAGTCACCTTTATTTGACTAAGAATGGGCCCAAAGCACAAGAATAGTGATGCTGGCAATTTGGATATGCCAAAGAGAAGCTGTAAAATCCTTCCTTTAAATGAAAAGGTGAAAGTTCTTGATTTAATAAGGAAAGATCTATGGTAAGAATGAATCTTCTATTGTGAAATTGTTTTCACAGTTGTCTGCTGTCCCACTTCAAACTACAAAAGTTATAGCCACTGTGCATGATAAGTGCTTAGTTATGATGGAAAAGGCATTACATTTGTGGGTGGAAGACATGAACAGAAACATGTTCCTATTAACAGCAATTGGGTCCGGTATTATCCGTGGTCTCAGGCATCCATTGGGGGTCTTGGAATGTATCCCCCATGGATAAGGGGGGACTACTGTACTCTGAAGTTCTGTCCAACAAACCCAGATTTATTATATTTCAATTCATCCATTCATTCTGTAATTAATTCATTTTTAGAGAATTTATTGAGGCTTTTTTTATCCCTCTATAGGCTGGGCCCCATGCTAAGTGGTGGTAAAAGAGGTGAATCATATTTATGTGCTTCCTGCCTTTATGGAATTGTCAGCTTCATTGGGGAGACAGTGAATCAATAAACAGATATGTAATCATAAATCATGAAGTAAGAAGAAAGAAATCAGGAAGGCCTCACTGTGGTGCTGATATTTTAGATGATTTCTGAAGGATGAAGATGAGTCACCCATGCAAAAGCCAGAAGAAAATATACCAGGCAGAAATACACATATGAGAAATTTTCTAAAGGGAAAGGGACCTTGAAACTGAAAGACAGGGTGGTGAAACACTTTGGTATGCCACCTAGAAAGTCTCAGCAAAGATATGGAAGATATGAAGAAGAACCAAATGGAAATTTTATAGCTGAAAATGCAATAACTGAAATAAAATCTCAGTGGATAGGCTCAACAACAGAATGATAGGGAGAACAAAAAAAGAATCAGTAAACTTGAAGATGGAACAAGAGAAATATCTAATCTGAACAACAAAAAGAAAATGAACTGAAAAAAATGAACACATCCTCAGAGACATGTGCAACTACAATAAAAGATCTAATATTTAAGTCATTGGAGTCCCAAAATAAAAAGATAAAGAGGATTGGGCTAAAAAAGCGTTCAAAGAGGTAATGGATGAAAATTTCTCAAATTTGACCAAAAAAATCTAAATATTCAAGAAGCTGATCAAACTACAAAGAAGTTAAAGTCAAAAACATTGATGCTCAGACATCTCATAGTCATGTATCTGAAAATGAAATACAAATTCAAAATCTTGAAAGAAGCCAGAGACAAATGACATATTACCTATAGAAGAAAAACAACTTGAATGACAGCAGATTTTTCCTCAAAAACCATGGAGATCAGAAAGAAGTGGCACATTATTTTTTAAGTGCTGAAGAAAAGATCAACCCAGAATTTTATATCTAGTGAAAATATCCTTCAGGGATGAAGGGAAAATAAAGAAATTTTCAGATGATGGAAAGCTAGGAAAATTTGTTGCCAGTAGACTTACTCCAAAAGAATGGCTAAAGAAGTTCTCTAAACAGAAGGACATGACAAAAGAAGGAAAATTGGAACATCAAGAGGGAAGGAAGAACATGCAAAGAGCAAAAATATGGGTAAATAAAATAGACTTTCCTTGCCTTCTAGACTTTTCTAAATTATGCTTGACAGTTGAATAAAAATCATAACAATCTCAAAAGCCCTGACTTTACCACTATATAATTCATCCATGTAACAAAAAATCATTCGTGCCCCCTAAATCTATTGAAATAAAAAATTATAACAATCTCTAATGTGGTTCTCAATGTATGTATAGGAAATATTTAAAACAATTATATTATAAATGGGGGGAGAGTAAAGGAAAAAAGGTAAGGTTTCTATACTTCACTCAAACTGGTAAAATATTAACACCAGTAGACCATAATACATTATTTACATATAATGTAAAAGCTACAGTGACCACTAAAATCCTACATAAAGAGATTAGCACAAAAATACTATAGATAAATCAAAATCAAATTTTAAAATATGTTCAAGTAAACCACAGGAAGGCATGAAAATGAAAACAGAAAAGCAGAAAAAACAGAAAGCAAAAAATAAAATGACAGATGTAAGCCTTAACATGCCAATCATTACATTAAATATTAGTTGTCTAAATACACCAACTAAAAAAGATATTTGCAAAGTGGATAGAAAAAAAACATGACCCAGCTACAAGAAACTTACTTAAAATGAAATGATTTAAAGAGGGTGAAAGTAAAATGACTAGAGAAAAAAAGAAAGTCATAGTGGCTATAGTCATGTCAGATAAAGTAAACTTTAGAGCAAAGAAAATTACCAGAGATGGAGAGGAACATTACATAAGGATAAAAGGCTCAATCCATCTTTTTATCCAAATTGTGTATGTTTCAAACAATAAAGCTACAAAATATGAAAAGCAAAAACCAAAAGAAGATATAGGCAAATCCACAATTATAGTCAGGCTTCAAACAGTCAAACAAAAACTCTAGAGCTAATATTATACTTAATGGTGAAAAACTGAATGCTTCCCCCTGCTAATATTGGGAACGAGGCAAAAATGATTCCTCTTCTCACTGGTCTTCAACATAGTACTGGAAGTTCTAGCCAGCACAATAAGGCAAGAAGAGGAAATAAAAACCAAGCAGATCAGAAAAAAAGAAATAAAATTATCCCTATTTGCAGATGACATGATATAGAAAAACCCAAGGAATCTACTAAACACAAAAATGAAGATCCCTAAACTCCTGGAACTATTAAGTGAGTTCATCAGCTTTGCAAAATACAAAATCAGCACACAAAGATAACATTTTCTACATACTAGCAATGAATATGTGAAAAAGAAAATTAAAAATACATCACAAGAATGGAAGAATAGGCACCACATGTACTCGCCATCAAACTGGCACTGATCAAGACTAAGGTGCTCACACAGTAGTAACATTCTTTAGGGGTGGGGATTTGGGGGTGGGTAAACTCACAACTAATGGACTCGGTAAGCGCTGTAGGGGAGGAAAGGGCACGTGTCAAATCATGGCTGGGATGTGGCAAAGTCATAATATGTAACCAAAATGTTTTGTACCCCCATAATTTCCTGAAATAAAAAAATACAATGCCATTTGCAGTCACCCAAAAAAAAAACACCCTGAGATACTTACATGTAAACCTAACAAAACATATATAGGACTTGTATGCTGAAAACTACAAAACATTGATGAAAGAAATCAAAGGTTTAACTAAATGCAGAGATATACCATATTCATGGTTTGGAAGACTTAGCATAATGAAAGTAGTCAATTCTCCCCAAATTGATATACAGTTTAATGTAGTTTCTGTCAAAATCCCAACAAGATTTTTTGTAGATGTAGACAAGATTATTCTAAGGTTTTTAATAGAAAAGCAAAATAACTAGAATAGCTAAAATGATTTTGAAAAAGAAGAATAAAGTGGAAACAATTGCTCTACCAGTAATCGAGACTTTGTAGTATTAGCAGACAGACTGACACATAGATCAATAAAACAGAATAAAAAACTCTCAGAAATAGTACCATACAAGTATGCCCAATTTATTTTTGACACAGTTGCAAAAGCAATTCGATGAAGAAAGGATAGTGTTTTCAACAAATGGTCCCGGAGCAGTTGTATATTCACAGACAAAAAAATGAATCTTGACCTAAGGCTCATACCATGTACAAAAAATAACTCCAAATAATCATAGATTTAAATGTAAAAAGCAAATCTATAAACTTTTTAGAAGATAACGTAGGAGAAAATCTTCAGGGTCTAGGTCTAAGCAAAGAGTTCTTAGACTAGACACCAACAGTATGATCAAGAAAAAATAAAACTTGATAAATTGATCTCATCAAAATTAAAAACCTTTGCTCTATGAGAAACCTCATTAAGAGAATTGAAATGACAAGCTACAGAATGGAAGAAAATATTTATAAACTATTAATATATATATATATGACAATGAGCTGGTATAGAGAATATATAAAGAACTCTCTGAACTCAACAATAACAAAAAACAACAATCTAGCTGGAAAATGGATAAAAGACATGAAAAGATATTTCACCAAATTGGATATGTGGATGGCAAATAAATGCATGAAAAGATATTCAATATCATAGCCGTCACCAGAAGTGCAATTGAGACCACAATGAGATATCACTACACCTCCATTAGAAGAGCTAAAATTTAAAAATAGTGAAAAATCCAAATGCTAAAACGGATGCAAAGAAATTAGATCCCTTATACATTGGTGGTGAGAATGTAAAATGGTACAACTGCTCTGGAAAATAACTAAACACAAACTTACTACATGATACGGCAAATGACAAACTTATACACACACATTGTACTAGTGCTGTATTCCTGGTTTTGATATTGCATTAAAATTATGTAAGATATAACTATTGGGGCACACTAGTTAAAGGGTCCATGGGACTCCTTTGTACCATCTTTGCAACTTCCTGTGAATCTATATTTATTTCAAAAGTAAAAAGCAAAAAATGTAAAAAAATTTCATGAATCATCTTGTTTTAGAAAGTATACAAAATCAAATAATCTTTCACTAATTATTGAGTGTGTTACAATGCCTTCCTGAAATTATTCTGTATATTGGTTTTCACTGCTAAAAATTGTAGAAATATATATATATATATAGAGAGAGAGAGAGAGAGAAAGAGAGAGAGAGAGAGAGAGACAAAGGATTTGACAGACTCTGGCAGTAACTTAGGTCCGTAACCGGTGGTGTGCTGGTAAAATGTTAAACAAGCTTCACTTTTGGGGTAATAAGCCCTGATTTGTAGTGCTTGCCTATTTCTGTAGCATAAATACTTGCACTATGGCCAATTTTAAGTTGCCAATATGACCTTCGACTGTCATATAACATTTATGAATCTTTAATAACCAGCTCTGGCAAACTGGTATGAACCTGCTGTAGCATGCTACTGAAAGTTGGTTGGAGTGTGTTTGTATGTTTGTGTGCATATATTTAAATTACTAATTATTAGTTACTTTTCTTAGCATTTATTCCTTTTCTCTAAAATCTAAGCACAGTTAAGAAAACGAGTCTGAGATGCTAGTTCTTGGTAATTGCATTTGAATTGAGGCAATGAGGTATTCATGTGGCACAGCCTCAAAGAATCAGCAATTTAAAAAATCTAAATAAAAAAGTTTGCTTTTACCAGGTGCTCAAATAACTGTGTGAAATGAAGAGCATCAAAGTGAAGTTCATTATTTGAGCTGTTGGAACCTGCCCATGCATTGACTGGGCACCATTCAGTGCCAGAGATCTGTTATATTGAGGGATGATTTCAGAAGAGGGATTTTCTATACCCCTGTCATTATCACCAGGAAGCTTTTGCTTAGACAAAAGGTTTTTGTAATGCTCCTGGCCAATTAAAATCCATACTGTTATAATGAGTTAAAATCAAATTTATCTAAAATTCTAAAGATGAAATAATGTTGTCTCAGCATGGAACTTTATTCTTCAAAGGACTTGTACAGGCTTGTTCCCCTACCACTTAATTGGTGAGTTGGCGTTTTCCTTGGTTATAATTGCGTGGTCTTAGCTTTCCCTAGAGTGGCCAAGGCAAAGTATGTGTGTTGGTGCCTAAATCACAAATGAATGCCAAGTTAATTTCTGGGCCTAGGGAACTAAATCCCTGGGTCCTATAGTCAAGTTCCAATGATCATCACTTTACTTGACAGCAGTTCTGTGGAAACCTCCTTCACCCTCAGAAACTTAAATAGCAGCGGACTAGGAGAACTTGTATTTCAATCCTGGTTTCACCATTTTCTGCCAGGCAAGTTGCTCTCAGACCTTCATTTTCTTCATCTGTAAAAGGGGAAGCTCTGAGGCCTGCACTCATGCCTGCGTCAAAGGGTCGTTGCAAGTGGCAACTAAGAGAATATATGTGAAAATTTGTGTCACCTGAAATTTACTAAATAAATGTAATTGTAAATGTCTTGCGATATAGGTCTCTATAAATGTCATCTCTACAGAAAAACCTTGCCTGGCCACTCTATCTAAACTAGTCCTCCCACAACTAATCACTGCTTATCCATCACTTTGCTTTATTGTCTTAACAATTCCCACTGATACTTTATATCTTTATCTGTTTTATCTGTCCTTAACACTAGAGTGAAAGCTCTGTGAAAGTAGAATTTTATATTATTCATTGCTGAATTCTTAAATCCTGCAACTTGCCTGGCAGAAAGTAATCCTCAATCCACATTTATTGAATGAATTAGCATTATTTAATTTTTGTTGAGTGTCCATAAGTCATTTGTTATGCATACAATATTATTTCAGAGTTCTTTAAATGCAAATGTAACTGAAGTATGGAATTGGTTGGATCTGGTACAATACAAAGAGCAAATAGCTTTATTCTACTCCCACCAGGGCCTCCTCTAAGGAAGGAATGGAGGAAAAAGAATTTAGAGGTGATATTGTTTATGTTTCTCTTGACTGTTGAATATCTTCTGTCTTATTAGACGTTCAAGCCCTAACTCTTTCACGAGGTGCATTGGTGGAATCTACCACACTATACCTTCCTTTAGATGTGGGTAATAAGCCTTCTTATTGCAGACCTCTTTTACAATACCCCCTCATTTCTTGCTTCTAGGGGACTGCCATAGCCTCTTTTCTTATGGGGTCTCTTTGCCACAACAGGTAGCCTTTTTTGGTAGGGTCCTTTCAAGGATCCCCTTCATGGAAAAGATTTGATCTCACTCACCAAAAGGTGGCAATGTGATTTAACCCATACTGACTCTTCTTTCCATGCCATGCCATCATGGTCTACTCTATTAGCATCAATCTTGATGTGTATCCCAAATTCTTGGGGACATGTAGGGGGTATTAGTTGTATCTATTGCCGCATACAAACTTAGAGGTTAAAAAGCTCCAAACTTAGTAGGTTAAAACAACCACCATTTATTTGCTCAAAATTCTGTGGATCAACAATTTGGGATGGGATCAGATGGGTGTTATTTCTGTTGCTCTGGCCTATGTAACTCATACAGCCGTAGTCGCCTGGTGGCTTGACTGGGGCTGGATAGTCTAAGATAACATATCTTGCAGTTGGTGCTGGATGTTGGCTGGGCCCTGTATCTCCAAGTGATCAATCATCTTTTAGCAGACTATTTCAGGCTTCTTCACATAATACATTTCAAGATGGAAAGTCCCAAAGCACAAAAACCCTCTAAACCTCTGCTTGTGTAATGCTTTCTGATTTCCCATGTCTGAAAGTAAGTCACATATTAAGCCCAGAGTCAGTGTGGGAGGAGCCTATAAAAGGGCATGGATTCAGGGAAGTATGATTCACTTAGGGTCCGTTACTGTAACAACATGGGGTTTACCTAGAATTAGTGGTGTTCTGGAGCTGAAAGTTGATTAAACACATCTCTTCTCAACTTCACATCAGTGACCTCATGTTTGTAGCTTGAAATTGGCCATAATGGGAATAGCTACAATGGAGAAATTAACAAGTGCTACAAATCAGCACCTTGCGTCACTTCTGGAGAGCAAGTTGTTAAACATTTATCAGCAGGCCATTCTTTAAAACTATCTAGAAGTAGCATTAAAGATGTCTATGAGAGTTTTTGGCTACCCCACTATTTTATTTTTAGAGACAAGCTCTTATTCTGTCACTGCAGGCTGGAGTTCAGTGGCATGACCACAGCTCACTTCAACCTTGAACTCCTGGGCTGAAGGGATCCTCCCACCTTGGCTCTCAAAGTGCTGGATTACAGGCATAAGCCACTGTACCTGGCCTGTGGCCCTTCTTGTAAGAAGCAGCATCTCACCAAGTGCTTCTCTTGAGACTCTAAATTTGAAAAGGCAGGAGAAAACTCCCATCCTTCCCCACAAGAGTTGCCAAATGCCACATTTCTCTTATTTTCTGTAAATTCCCTTAAATACCAGGGATTTCAACAGCAAACTTTCAGCATTGGACAGATCATCTAGACAGAAAATCAGTAAATCAACAGAGAAATATTAGACTTATTATGCACTGTAGACCAAGTGGACTTAACAGACATTTACAGAACATTTCATAGACAGTTACAGAATACACATTCTTCTCATCAGCACACGGAACATTCTCCAAGATAGATCATATCTTAGGCCACCAAGCATGCCTCAACAAATTCCAAAAAATAGAAAACATACCATGTATCTTCTCAGACCACAGTGGAATAAAACTAGAAATCAACTCCAAGAGAAACACTCAATTCTACACAAAGTCATGGAAATTAAACAACCTGCTGCTGAATGATTATTGGGTCAATAATGAAATTAAGATGGAAATCAAAAGATTCCCCACACTGAATGACAAAGGGGACAAAAGCTATGAAAATCTATGGGATTCAGCAAAAGCAGTCCTAAGGGGAAAATTCATAGCATTAAGTGCCTACATCATGAAGACAGAAAGATCACAAATTAAGAATCTTATGATGTGTCTCGATGAACTAGAAAACAAAGGGCAAACCAAACTCAAAGCCAGAAAAAGAAAAGACATAACTAGTGTCAGAGCATACCTAAACAAAATGGAAAGCAAACAAACAAAATACAAAGGAGCAATGAAGCAAAAAGTTGGTTCTTTGAAAAAATAAACAAGATTGATAGACCTCTTGCAAGACTAACCATGAATAGAAGAAAAATGACCCAAATAAGCTCAATCAGAAATGAAAAAGGAGATATTACAACTGGTACCACGAAAATACAAAATATCATCTGTGAATACTATGAAACTCTCTAAGCACATAAACTCAAAAACATAGAGGAAATAGACAAATGTCTGGAAACACACAACTTCCCAAGACTCAATCAGGAATAAATAGAACTCCTGAATAATCCATTAACAAGCAAGGAGACTGAAGCAGTAATAAAAAGTCTTGCAACACAAAAAAAGCCCCAGACCAGATGGATTCACAGATGAACTTTACCAGACCTAAAAGGAACTGGTACCCATACTACACAAACTATTCCATAATATCAAGAAGGAGGGAATTCTCCCCAACTCATTCTACAAAGCCAGTATCACCTTGATGCCAAAGCCAGAAAAGGACTCAACAAAAAAACTACAAACCAATACCTCTTATGAATATAGATGCAAAAATCCTCAATAAAATAGTAGCAAACCAAATTCAAAAGCTCATCAAAATAAAAAAATAATCCGCCATGACCAAGTGGGCTTCATCCTAGGGATTCAAGGATGTTTCAACAAACAAAAATAAATAAATGTGATTTGTCACACAAACAGAAGCAAAAACAAAGACCATATGATCATTTCTATAGATGCAGAAAAAACATTTGACAAAATTCAGCACCCATTCAGAAAAAAAAACCCTCCACAAATTAGGCATAGAAAGAACATATCTCAAGATTATAAAATCCATATATGACAAACCTACAGCCAACATCATACTGAATGGGGAAAAGCTGAAAGAATTCCCAGTAAGAATTAAAAGAAAAGAAGTGTTCCCACTATCACCACTTGTATTCAACATAGTGCTGGAAGTCCAAACCACAGCAATCAGGCAATAGAAAGAAATAAAGGGTATCCAAATCAGGAAAGAGGAGGTCAAACTACCACTTTTTGCTGATGATATGATCTGATATGTAAAAAACCCCAAAGACTCCACCAAGAGACTCCTGGAATTGATTAATAAATTCAGCAAAATCTAAAGTCTCAAGTTACAAAATCAATGTATGCAAATCAGTAGCATTTCTGTATGTCAATAACAGTTAGGCTGAGAGTCAAATTGAAGACTCAATATCATTCACGATAGCTACAAAGAAAATAAAATACCTAGGAATATATTTAACCAAGGTGGTGAAAGATCTCTACAAAGAGAACTATGAAACACTGAGGAAAGAAATCACAGGTAATTCAAACAAACGTAAAAACATACCATGCTCATGAATGGTAGAATCATCATTGTTCAAATGTCCATGCTGCCCAAAGAGATTTATAGATTAAATGAAATCCTCATCAAAATACCTACGTCATATTCCACAGATCTAGAAAAGACAATTATATACTTTGTTTAGAACCAGAAAAGAGCTGGGTAGCCAAAGCAATCTTAAACAAAAAGAACAAAGCTGGGATCACATTACTGGACTTCAAATTATACTACAAGCCTATAGTAATGTAAACAGCATGGTAAACACGGTATTGGCAAAATAAAAAAAAAATAGAGACATAGACCAATGGAACAGAACAGAAAACCCAGATATAAAGCCATCCACATACAATCAATTGATATTTGACAAAGCAGACAATATACAGTGGAGAAAAGAAGCCTTATTCAATAAATTGTGTTGGGAAAATTGGATAACCACATGCAGAAGAATTAAACAGCATTCCATATCTCTCACCACTCACAAAATTAATTCAAGATGAATAAAAGACTTAAATGTAAGGCATGAAGCAATAAGAATTCTACAAGAAAATGTAGGAAAAGCCCTCCTAGATATCACCCTAGGCAAAGAATTTATGAAGAAGACCCCAATGCCAATCACAGCAGCAACGAACATAAATAAATGGACTTGATTAAATTACAAAACTTCTACACAGCTAAGGAAATAATCAACGGAACACATAGAAAACCTATAGACTGGGAGAAAATATTTGCAAGTTATACATCCAGTAAAGGGCCAATAACCAGAATCTACAAAGAACTCAAGTAAATCAGGAAGAAAAAAACCCAAACAACCCCACTAAAAAGTGGGCAAAAGACATGAACAAAAGCTTTTCAAAAGAAGATAAACAAATGGCCAATAAACATATGAAAAAATGCTCTATGTCACTGATCATCGGGGAAATGCAAATTAAAACCACAGTGAGCAATCATCTTACCTCCACTAGAATGGCTTTTATTAAAATGTCCAAAAAACAGTACACGCTGGGATGGATCAAAGAGAAAGGAACACTTATACACTGTCGGGTGGGACTCCAAATTAGCACAACCTCTATGGAAAACATTATGGAGATTCCTCAAAGAACTAAAAGTAGACCTACCATTTGAGCCAGCAATCCCACTACTGGGTATTTACCCAAAGGAAAAGAAGTCATTTTATCAAAAAGACACTTGCACTTGAATGTTTACTGCAGCAAAATTCACAGTTGCTAAGATATGGAGTCAACCCATGTGCCCATCAGTTCCTGAGTGGATTAACACAATGTGGTATATGTATACTATAGAATACTATGCAGCCATGAAAAAGGATATGTTCATGCCTTTTGGCCTTTTGTAACAATATGGATGGAACTAGAGACCATTATCCTATGTGAAGTGTGTGAAGAATGGAAAAACAAGCACCACATGTACTTGCTATAAAACTGAAACTATCTGATGGGCATACACGTACACAGAGGGAAGTAAAATACAGTGGAAATCAAGCAGAGGGGAGCAGGAGCAGGGGATGGGTGAAAACCTACCTATCAGGTACAATGAACACTATCTGGGTGATTGGCACACTTACAACCCTGATTCAAGCATAACAAAATCGATACATGTAACCAAAAATGCTTGCACCCTCATAATATTTTGAAATTAAAAAAAACCTAAAAGAATACAAATAAGAATATAAACACAACATAGTAAAACCTGTGGGATATAGTAAAAGTAGTGGAAAGAGGGAAGTTTATAACAATAAGCACCTACATAAGTAAGTAGCAACATTTTGAATAAACAACCTAATCATGCACTTCAAGAAACAAAAAAAGCACAAAGAAATCCAAAATAGTAGAAACGAAGAAACAGTAAAGAAACAGAGCAGAACTAAATGAAACAGAGATTTTAAAACTATGAAGGATCAAGTAAACAGGAGTTGTTTGTTTGAAAAGATAAATGAAAATTGATAAACTGATAGACTAACCAAGAAAAAAAGAGAGAAGACCCAAATAAATAAAATCAGAAATGAAAAAAGACATTATAACTGATACCACAGAAATTCAAATGATCATTAGATACTATTTTTAACAACTAAATGCTAACAAATTGGGAAACATAGAGGAAATGGATAAATTTTTGGACATATAATGTACCAAGATTGAACCAGGAAGAGATAGAAAAACTGAAAAGACCAATGATGAGTAATGAGATTGAATTAGTCATAAAAAGTTTCCCAACAAAGAAAAGCCCAAGACGGCTGGCTTTACTGCTAAATTCTACCAAACTTATAAAAGTACGAACTAATACCAGTTCTTCTCAAATTATTCTAAAAAAATTGAAGAAGAGGAAATTTTTCTTATCTCATTCTACAAGGCCAGCATTAATTACCCTCATACCAAACTCAGACAAGGACACAACAACAACAACAACAACAAAAGAAAACTACGAGGCCAATGTCCCAGATGAAAATAGATGCAAAAATTCTAAACAAAATATGAGCAAACCAAATCCAATAACACACTGAGAAGATGATACACCATGATTAAGTGGGATTTATTCCAGGGATGCATAGATGGTTCAATATATGCAAATCAATAAATGTTATACATCATATCAACAGAATGAAGAATAAAACCCAAATAATCATCTCAACAGATGCAGAAAAAGCATGTGATAAAATTCAGTATCACTTCATGATGAAAACTTTCAACAAATTATGCACAGAAGGAACATACATCAACATAATAATGGCCATATATGACAAATCCATAGCTAATATCATACTGAATGGGGAAGAGATGAGAACCTTTCCTCTTTAAATTCGAACAAGACAAGGATGTCCACTTTCACCACTCTTACTCAATACAGTACTGAAAGTCCTAGCTATAATAATCTGGCAGAAAAAAAAAAGAAAGAAAGAAAGAACTAAAAGTCATCCAAATTGGGAAACAGAAAGTCAATTGTCCCTCTTTGTAGAAAAACCTAAAAATTAATCAAAAATCCTCTTAGAACTGATAAACCAATTTAGTAAAGGTGCAGGATACAAGATCAACATATAAAAATTAGTAGTGGTTCTATACACCAATAACAACTTATCTGAAAAAGAGATCAAGAAGGCAATCCAATTTACAATAGCTACAAAAAAAAAATCCCTGAAATACCTAGGAATAAATTTAACCAAGGAGATGAAAGATCTCTACAATGAAAATTGTAAAACACTGATGAGAAATATTAAAGAGAATATAAACAAATGGAAACACATCCCATGCTCATGGATTGGAATAAATAACATCATTAAAATGACCATACTACCCAAATCAATTCACAGATTCAATGCAATCCCTATAAAAACACCAATGTGATTTTTCACAGAAATAGAAAAAAAAATCCTAAAATTTCTATGGAACCACAAAAGACCTTGAATAGCCAAAGCAATACTGAGTAAAAAGTACAAAGCTGGAGGAATCAGCAACCTGATTTCAAAATATACTGTAAAGCTATAGTAACTAAAATATAACAGTATTTGATATAAAAACAGACACATAGACCAATGGAACAGAATAGAGAACCCAGAAATAAATCCATGTATTTACAATATTTACAACCAATTAATTTTCAACAAGGGCACCGAGAACATGCATTGGGGAAAGGACACCCTATTTAATAATGCTGCTGAGATAGCTGGATATCTATTTTCAGGATGAAACTAGACTCCTATCTCTTACCATATGCAAAAATCAACTCTAAATGGATTGCAGACCTATATGTTAGACCCAAAACTGTAAGACTACTAGCAGAAAACATAGGGGATATGATTTGGGACTTGGATCTAAGCAAAGATTTTGTGGTTAAGACTTCAAAAGCACAGGCAACAAAAACAAAAATAGACAAATGGGACTATATTCAACTAAAAAGACTTATGCACAGCAAAGGAAACAATCAACAGAGTGAAGAGACAACCTGTAGAATGGGAGAAAACATTTTCAAACTATTCACCTGATAAGGAGTTAATATTAAAAAATATAAAGAAAAACTCAATAGCAAAAAAAAATAAATAACCTAATTTAAAAGTGGGGAAAGGACCTTAATAGACATTTCTTAAAAGAAGACACACCAATGGCCAACAGGTATATGGGAAAAAATGCTCAACATTACTAATCATCAAGGAATTGAAAATCAAGACTACAA